>JAVLVB010000185.1:301182-363361 GCA_032876305.1 Orestias chungarensis
ATATATATATATATATATATATATATATATATATATATATATTATATATTGTAACGGTTAATTAATGTTCATCTGTTTTTAATATCAATAGTACTGCAAAGATGGATATATATCCCAAAGTAACATTTGATCTTAATTAGGAATGGTCTTCAGATTCAGAGGAGGATCAAAAGGATCTCAGAGTGCAAATCAGGTGTGCTGATGTGGCATCAGCTGACCTCGACAAATTGGAGAAAAGCCGAAATGAACCTAAGGCAGACCAATTGGGCATTGAACTCTCTTCTGTCATGCTAAAGGTACAAAATGTCGAGATTGACTTCAAAACAGTTAAGAAGACTGAGCTGAACACAGTGTTGAGGCAGTTTTACGGCTCTATCAGGACAACGAAAGGGGAGTTGTACAGTATCAGTAGCTATCTTGGATTTCGGGCTGGATTAAACCGTTATATTAACGAACCTCCAGTAAACCAATCGTGGAATATAATGCAGGACGCTGAGTTTATCACAGGAAACAACATTTTCAAGGGAGTCCTCAAAGAGATAAAAAGGGCAGGGAAGGACAAAACAACACGCCAACCCCTGATCTCACGTGAAGACCAGCAGGTCTTAAAATATTGCACAGCGCTGAGTCCTGACAACCCGAAAGGTTTGTTGAACAAAGTCTGGTATAACATCCAGTTACACTTTGGACGCAGGGACAAAGAGGGGAATCGGGACCTTAAACCAGACTCATTCATCCTCAAATATGATGATAGTGGAGCAAAATATTTCACCATGACTTTCAATGAAGAGACAAAGAATCATAAAGACCCACTAGAGAGAGACAGAGAAAAGGGGTGCAATGTATGAGGAGCGAGGAGATGCAACCAAAGAGGGTAATAAAGGCAACAAACTGGTTCTGGTATTCCGCTATTCCTATAGGAGTAAACCAGCTGTCACAGATTCTACCCAGGAGGTGCCAGGAGGCAGGGACAAACCAACCACAGCCTGAGAGCCACAGCAATCCAGTCTGATGCGGGACTCAAAGCGAGGGAGATCATGGCAGTGAGGGGCCATAGGTGATGATTCTTTATAAAAACTAACGTTGATGTCAAATATAATAATGTGTTGCATAACATACATATCTAAACAGAACTCATTTCCCAAGTCTGGAACCTCGCTAAAAAGTTACTGGAGACCATCTATGGAGAGGCGGAAAAGATGGAGCAACGTGCTGTCTGATCGAGATATCAACACATCAGAAATAAAACTCATGCCACCAAAGCGTCTTTCTGTCCATTCGTATTTCAGTGGCTGCACAATAAACGGAAGCATTCAGATTAATGTAAATGCTGCAAAGAAGCTTTAGCGCAGAAAATGTCACCGTTCGTTGCCTGGCAACAGCCTTGTCGAGAAACTATTTGTCTTGGCGGAGTGAACAGATCATCAAATAAACTAATAAATCAGGACCGAATCACAACAGTGCCAATATTCACAGATATAGCACTCCCTCTCGTTTGATAATGCTTATATATATATATATATATATATATATATATATATATATATATATATATATATATATATATATATATAAGAATTCTTTAGCCAAAGAACACTATATTTTCTCTTTTTCCTTGTGTTTACACACGCCTGAATAATTTAAATACACAAATGGCAGACTCTGCCAGTAGGGTGACATTTCAAAATACCAGCCCCCATCACCCAGTAGCACTTCAAACATGATCGGCCTCTGACACAAGATGGCTCACAAAATAAGCCGCTGATGTGTTGTTGCTCAAGCTTAGTTGTGTGTTTATATAAGTAAAAAAGATGGAAAAGAGAACAAATCAAAAAACAATTTAACAAACAAAAGCAATTTGTTTGTTAAATAATTAAAAACAATAACCCAGGTTAATACCTAAATTATTTATTTTTATAGTTCTGTGGCCTAAAGTGCGAAAGCTGGGACTGAAACTACATCTAAAAATCTACAGCCCTCCTACTTTTGTTTATTGAAGTGCATTGTATGATATTCTCAAGCCCAAGTCTGGGTATGATAATAAAACTGCTGGGGTCATAAGTTCAGCAATTCTAAGATGCACATTATTGCATTTTTGTTCTGGAAAGCTAAAGTTTAAAGGTTTCCCACTTTTACATCTATTCACAAGGCATGGAAAAAGGAAGGTCTTCTCGATCATCATATTCCCCCAGGACAGAGATGTTTAAGACACTTTTGAAAGACATTTGCTGAGAACCTAGATATTAAGGAACTGAAATTCTCACAGCAGAGGGTAATTGGGAGGTTTGTGCTTTCTTTGTGGACAGAACCAGCAGAGATCTTTGTTTTAAAGAGCTAGGAGTAACAGGGTAGGACAAGAAAGTGTCCAACCCATGATGTGCAATAGCTGAAAGACTTTAAGGTGGATGATTCACTGAGAGCAGCTGAGTCAACATAGTAAGGGTTAAGGAGTAGACACAGTCTAGCTGACCAGGCCTGACTCTTTAATTACCAGGCGGACTGTCAGCACAGATGCTACACCCCCTCGCAGACTTTGGAGAAACAGTAGTTTCAGCAGCTTCTTCGGTGTATCGTGACAGACATCTTTCAACAAGAGCAGAAGCGTTGTTAATTGCAACAGTTAAGGTTAGCACGCTTACAGCATATTGCAACATTTGATTGAAAGACACGGTAATTTATTCTTAAACCCAAAGGGGGCCAGGAATTATTTTCCATCTGAGGCCCATGGTCCCCTGATTGGCTGTTTATCACACTAGCGCAAATGACTCTGGCGCCTTCTGAGGTTCCATGCTTGATAAAGTGAACAGGGGCAAATCACCTGTTAAAGTCAGTGATGAAATCTGAATCCATCTAAACTCTATAAACACTTCTCGCTTCAGTGCTGGGCCCAGAAATTCTGTCTTCGAGGGATCCAACACTTACCTGGAACAAGTCGTATTCATTACTGTTCATTTAAATGAAACTTGACTATTTACCTAATATCAACTTCTTTTCTTCTTTTTGACCTGTGCATTAATTCATTTTTACAATGAATAGATTTCAGCATTTCATTTGCACTTCCTTTTTATTAATGAGACGGCTTTAGTCAAGTGTAAATTCATAAAATAGTGAGGTAATTTCCATTAGTGCCTGATTTCTTCTTGGAACCATTTCATATTAAAATTACCTGACAGTTCAGTGGTTTCAGAATGTTTTAAAGCCTTTGGGATCTCAGATAAGGGACATTGTGTTCCCAGAGGATGCTGCTTAAGAGAGGTAATATATCAGCTCAAGAGTGTTACTTTTATCCTATGTTAGGCATAAATTGTGAATTTCCAGTAAGTTCTTTTTTTATCTGTTACAGACTAATTATTTACAAAATGTTTAATCCCTAAAACTGGTGCCTGTAAGGTAATATATACGCTTTTGCATTCGCTGGATGTGGCTATGAAAAACGGAATTCTATCAGTAAAACGATGAAGACAGTAGGAGAAGATACAAAGGGAAAATGGACAAACAATAAGGAAATAGGAAAACAGGTTACCTAAACCATGAACAGAAGAGGAGGCACAAAAAAATGTAATCACATAAAAATGATTCAACTGCATGTTTAGAAACAATAATTGTATAGAAATGAAAGCTTAAGAGAGCTGCCTGTTTTAGTGGTAGAGCAGGTGTCTGAAATACCGAGGCCAATAGTCTTCGATGCAGCCTGAGAGTCAATTACCGACGTTTTCATGTTGCTGCATGCCTTTAACGCTTCATTCTCTGCTCATTTTCTGTCTGGCTGCTGTCAATAAAGGCTGCGGAAATCTTAAAAACAGAACAAAAAAACCTTTGATGGCTCCCACTTTATTGCTAACTTTTGGCGCAGCTGCATCCGCTCAGGAGACTCTTGAGCCTTCTCCAGAATCTGCTGCTGGCAAAGACGTATTTAAATAAGTCCTAACTTAGTCACCAAAGCACATACAAAACAGAAAGCATTAGATAGATATGCATATTCTGGCAGCTGTTTGGAAATCTCGCATATACGCTGAGGGGTAACTTATTTTACACCGAATACAAAGAGTCTACTGTTTTCAGTCATTATGTTTCTTGGTTATATAAGATGCTAAGGACAGCTCAAAATATCAATACTGTAATCATATCTTCATTTGGCATTTTATTTTCCATGCTTGCTAAAGATTTACTCAGAAATCTGTTTTTTTCAGCTCTATTTAGAATCAATTCATCCACACAAACCTTGCGAGACAATTTATTCCCTTCATTGTGTAAAGCACAAATTAAGTATTCACACTCTCAGATGTTTTAACCTTATACTACCCTTTTAAAAACCATGGTGAAGTGTTTTGGAATAAGCTGTTAGTTATTTTGGATACATATTTCCTAAATTGGTGTAGATTATTTGTGTTGCAAAAATGAGAAAGATCTGTAAAGATTTTTTTTTGGGTGTGGGGTATATATAAGTTTCATTTTTGTAGAAAGTCATTTTAATGGGCTTTACAGACTTTTTGCATAAAATCAGTGCATATTAGATATAAATACAATATTTATACAAAAGTTTTAGATTTTTAAACTATGTAAGCTCTCCACTGGTTGTTGAAGAACTCCAGAAGTTTAGATTTAAAGTTTCCAATTGTAGGAAAATGGTTTTCAAGAAAGCTTTAATCATAACATGAGCAACAGGCCACAGAACTGGGCAGTACACAAAGTAGAGCAAATTAATCCTATCCTCACCCAAACTTTGATATATGCCATAGGATAACGAGCACGGCAGCAGTAGCTTACACAAAATGGCCAGAACGCACATTTTATCAGTTTCTGCAAAGAGCTGCTCCTCTGACCAATTTAGGCCAACAGCAAAGAAATAAAACAACTTCCCTTGTATCTGTGGACTGCATGTCACAGAATTCCCTCAAAGTGGTTCTTAATATCTCTTCCTTTGACTTACTAAAAGAATCGCAAGATTGCTGAAGTCTGGGGAATAACACATCAAATGAAATTTGCTGACAATGCGACTGTTTGTTAATGCCAAGTATTAAAAGAGGTCAGGAAGCACTAAGGGGGAATAGGCAAAGCTAATAAATAATGCAAATCCACTTTCAGTGGAACTGCAGAGAGCTCAGAGGGGCTCTAGAAGAATCCCTTGTTACGACTAATAAGCTATGAGTGAGACACAACATGTTCAGATACGGAGCTTCAAGTTTGCTAAACTAAACTGGCCGATTTCAGTTGTCCTGGAGGTCTTCACAGTTAAAAAAAAAAAGATTTTAAGCGAGGTCGCAATCATATTTTATTCAACAGAATGTTATTTTCCAAAGAAATATAATTTATTCATCACACATTTGTTTTTAGAAGGGCCATCCAGTGGACCGCCAGTATTGGGGACAATTGTCGACTGGGAATAACTAAAATCCATCAATACTTGAGACTCCCTCTTAAAACACTTACAACTGGCTTTTTTATTAAAAACTGAACAAGTGTTTACATCACTGATGTTATTTGCTGGGTTTTTTTCTATTACTTGTAAATAGTCAGTTTATTTTCAAACAAAATATACATGCAGACTTCCTACTTTTTATTTAACTATCCAACTTACTTGCACTTTTCTGTGAATCAAATTTTTCTATAACTTTTTTTCTCTCATGCTTTAAATTTGCCGTTACTGGGCGCTCTCATTTTTTACACTAGTATGGATTTGCATGTTTCCATTTGCCTGACACTTTGCTGCTGGTTCATCTGAATTTCCCCACTGAGAGATTCTAAAGGTTATTTCAATTTTATTCAATTGTATTGTATTGTATTCTAAAAGGTATTCTGGTATTATATAAAGTGGATGTACATTCTTTCCCCCGTAAGTATGTCAGCTGCTCTTTTCCTGCTGATTGTTATAAATGCACATTTATTCTAACTGAAGTAGACAATGTAAGGTACTCAGACGCTGACAAAGGACACAGCAGGATGGACTGATGGCTTTTTGTCTTCTGATTTTGTTGTGACACCTACTGCAATTTCACAGGTTTTTGCTGTGAGCTCGGATAATGTTCCATGTGGAGATTTTTTGTTATTTTGATAGCATTTGCCCTAATCCTTGTTTTCTGTGGATTTCTGAAGTTTAAACGATCAGCCTGACCAGCCAGTATTTCATAAACAACAATTGGAATGTTCTAACTTTGATTTATTATTATGGCCAGACTGTGTCAGTAAGAAAGATGTATTCCCAAACAGAAAGCCATGATAAACGTATCTGACATAAAAAATTGACAGGCCTTTGATTTTCTTGATTACATTGTGATAAAACAGCAGTGCATTAATAAAATGAATTGAAAAAGCAACACTGAAAATGTATAACACTAAATAAATGAGACAGATAACCTATCAGTTGCTGAAATAGCTATTTGTAAAATGAGAATGATATATATTCATAATGACAAAAACTGAATTAATGTACATTTTTAGCTCCACAGAAGTATCGCTGTGTCAACATGACTCTTTCTACTTAGTGCATTTGTACTTAGTGCAAAGCTGATTTTAGTGTCATTTACGTTGAACTGCTGAATTACTAAAGGGAACCAAAATAAATAAAAACAAACAACTTAAGGAGCATTCTGATGGCCTGTATGAAATGTTTGTTCCTGTTGGGGTGGATTGTAGATCTTCTCACAACGGAAAGCTTAAGAGGTTTAACTGACATAATGTGATAACACAAATAAACAAATTTGATCTATGTTGTTGTTTTTTTCACTTATGCTTTCTTGTTAGTATCTTTAACATGTGTTTAATTGAATGTCAATTTAAAAAAATGAGCCAATCAAATTGCAGCAATGCAATGTAGTAGGAGATACATTTTTTTCAAATCACAGCACCAGAATTGGGAAAAAAGGTTTATCTATGTGGTCAGACGTGCTGTTCTGGATATTTTCTAAAGCAGGCGGACATGCACAACAGTATCTCAGGTTTACATAAAATGATCTGAAAAGAAGAAAATATGCAATTAGTAGTCTGGAATTATAGTTGATGTGAGAATTGGCAGTTTGTTTCAAAATGGTAAAAAACAAAGTGACAATGGCAAACATAAACTTTTTTCCAAAACTCAAAATTAGCCTAGGTGCTACTCAATTCAGCTGAAAGGAAGCTGAAGCTGGAATTCACAGACTTGCTTAAATTGGACAATAACAGATTAGCTAAATGTTGCCTGGAATAATGAGTTTCAATTTAGAGTGAAACAGAAATATTTCAATGTTTTAGAATACTGGTGGTGGTGGAATTGTCCTGGATATTATTTCTTGGCAAATTTTGGACCCTTCTGTGCCAATTGTGCATCAACAATCACTAGGTCTGAAATGACGCATGGTCATTATCAAACAAAAGTTAAATAAAGGTTAGGTACATAATTATCAAAACTACAAAATGTTTGAAATGGTAATGAAAATCACTACATTAATTATTCTGCTGATCTAAAGGAGTCTAACTAAATGTCTTATGGTAAGATAACAGTGGTTTTAAGCTTTTGTTACCATAATGCCTATTGGTGAACTCAACTGAGTGATAACGACGAGTGATAACGGGTAGTAGTAGTGGATAAACTTAAATTCCTTATTTATTTTATTCTAACCGTATGAGCAGAACATGTCTTTGCCTCTGAATTAGCAAAGAACTCTATTAAAAGAAAAAAAACATCCAAGTACATAGAAACTGAGCAAAGACACGGCCTTTGTAAATGATACAGTGAACCCCAGTGTTCATTGGCATTTCAGGCGGCCACAAATTCCCTGAAAGCTACAAATACTGGAGATCTCCTTTAAAAATGCACATAACTGTCTATTCCAATAGTATAAATGCATTATAACATACAACAACAACCACTGTATCTTCTCCAATTAACTTCAGAAATCAGCGGTGAGGTAAATCCTGATTTGTCTAAAAATCTGGATGGTCCAGTCGGTGAACAACATAATTATATACCAATAAATAAAGAAAAAAATAAGAGGTACAAACAAATAAGAGATACAAACAAATACAACATCTCTTATAAACAGTTATCACCCTTTTTAGTTGTATCTATAAAGAAAAACAGAGGATATACCTGCAAGGCACATGTTCCACACCTCTTAAGTGTTGCGATTTTCACTGACACAATAAACAGATGAAAAGTCAATAGAAAATTAGAAGAAACTTTCACAAATGAACCTACTGAACTGGAGGGTGATACATCTTCCTTTCAAGCAGCAATGTTTCATGTCATTGGTATTCAGTTGGGTGGTGGATGCAAATCAATACTATCAAACTTCTTGTGCCAAATGAACTAAGTTGTTGTCTCAATCGTATTCTCTTTAGCACTTTATTGGGCTTAAAGCTTATGCAAAAGTTCAAGGTGGAATGTTCATTACCAGCGTCGCTTCTTGAGATAACCTGAAAACCTCTGACCTTGCACATTCTTCCGAGGCTGTAAAATAAAACATTAGGTCAGATAGCTTCATTGGATGCCTTATCATTAATGTCTTTAATTATACATGATTAAGCTGACTTTGCCCAAGAGAGAAAGAACACTTCAACAATGTCCCATTTTTTCAACTTAAGTGATAGCCTGGAAAGTTTAAAAGCCCCTAAACAAACTCCCATATCTAATAGTCATTATTATTTATCATACAAAAAACCTATAGCTAAGACTATATTGACTATGACTCGAAACTACAACAGCACAGATTTGATGGCAGTAACAGCCTACCACTGTCCGCTAACAAACACTCTTTTTGAACAAACAGCAAATATCTACCAGAATATCTTGCATAACAACACAACTAATATTTTGCTATTTCAGATGAAAACCTGATTTAGTCACAAGCCTCTCACCCTAAACTCTCACTGTCTGGATTTTGTTTGTCACGTTGTCCTAAGCTTTTCTACTTATACTGTTTATGGGGACCAAAGCAGCATACTTTATTTGAAACAGCTGGTCTGTTTTCTCTGTCTCAAAGATAAAACAGACAATTAGTTATGTTGTAGACTATAAAGCAGAAGGAAAACTGCTCTATTTCAGCAGTTCAGTGTACTTTATTGGTAGTGCAGGTTTTTTTTTTTTTTTACAAATTGTTAGTTTTGAATTGGAATGTAAAATTGCTTGACAACCTGTATCTTCTATAACCTATTTTAGTATCCATAACTTTACAAATCAGGTTGTATCTCCAAGGTCAGGGTTATAACCTTCTATTACTTTCAGTGCATAAATACTGTTCTGATACTTTTTCTGTCTGTATTAATATGCTAACCACAATTATCCATTGAATCTGTGCTAATAGGTTATTTTATGTTGTTTGTTCTATTAAGCATTTGAGTGAAAATTCACCTTCTATCCAATTTCTTCTTAGAGCACATCTAAAAGCTTCAGAAGCTAAAATACTTTGACCCAATGCTACTTGAAATGCTATTGGGTGGGGTTTGCAAAGCAGCAAAATTAAGACGCCATTTTCCTTGGCGCTAACTGGTGATTCGCCAAATATTGAAGGTGAGGAAGACTATGTAAATGAAATTGTAAAACAATGTTTAAAAAAGAGGCTGGAAACAGTTATAAAGCGTTCAAACATAGTGATACAAATACTACAAATTTGCCCGAACGGCCAATGACTACTCTGAAGTGCCTTAATGCATATCTGTCGTAAATCTAATGCTTGTGCTCAAAGTGTGACGGGAGTTTATTGTAATAAAAGGATCTCTCAAAGCTGTGCAATGCATACAGTCTTCACCTTTTATCTCAAAACATTTGAGAGTAACATACAAGCTATCCCAGCATGTGTTCAATTCCCTTTGAAAATGCTGCAAATAGCCTTTGTAGGGACTATCGGCCCCCTGAAGAACACCGGGAAGTTTAATCAGCAATGACCCATGCAAAACTCGAACAGTCACAGGGCGTTTGTTAACATACCCAGCAACCCTCAAGGGATCTGCGCTTGGAAGAGCGGAAAAAGCACTAGATATTACTGAATGAGTTATGAAGACATCTACCATCTCCTTTCATGAGTCAACAATAATTTACCCAAGCCAGTGGCCACCACCTTTTATGCTTGGGTGTCTGTGTGTTTGTGCGGCAGTACTAGCCCCATTGGTCCATTCCGAAATTAACATATAAAATGTCAGAGCAGACTGGATGCTGACATATTGTGTTTGTATACATGATGAAGTTAAACATTGAAACAGCAAGGGACCAGGGCTGAGGAAACAAGCTGTCAGAAAGCTGACTACTGGAAAAAGGTCCATGGTAAACCCAGGGGAAATCTGGTAAGCAAACAGATTATGGCGGTAATACAACATCAACATTATTAACGTTTTTATTAACATTTCAGACAGAAATGACATAAAGCACACTCTTTCGAGGCATAGCTGGAATCAGTGAACTTAATCAGCATGATTTCCTTTAGCTGTTTTTTCCAGAGCGGGATGTTAGAAAGAATGTATAGATAGCCTACAACTAGGTACAGAATAGATAACCTGATAAAAATATGCTATATGCTATTAACTACTGCTTTAAGTCATTGTTTGTGGACCTTTCTGTCCAACGTTCCTTTTCCTACCAAGTCAAAAGATCCGCTGCCTTAAGATGCTCACCGATTTTGACATTCAAAACTAATAAACTTTTATTTTTAGAAATTCCTTGGTTTCTTTAATTTTCTATGGCAAAGTATGCCATGTCAAGAGTATAAACTGTCCTATAAGTATATTAAAATAGTTTTTCCTTCTCAGACAGTGAGTCCCTAAATATTCACCAAACAGAATACAGAAAACACTGAGTTCCACCCCTTTGACTCCAATACACACATAATATTCAGAATGGAAACAACATACATAGTACCCCATAGACCCAAACACACTTTCCTTCATTTCTCCTGTTTAGAACAATTCTTCGGGCTAATTCATTATACAGATCCCTAAAAACATGCGACTTTCACATGTGGGTTGTATTGTGAACAGTTAGCGTGTTTCATATAAATGAAACAATGTGTCATATAGGGAAAATCTGCAATGTAAAACAACTTTTACATGTTTTATATTCTATAGGGTTTCCATGGTGCAGTTGCTGCATGGTTAAATCAGGTAGCCAATTTCAATGACAAGGCCCCTTTTGTGGAGGAATATCTTTGCCCCACTGCTCTTCTTTGGGAAATGTGGTTTTATGCTTTAACTCCAAAAAGCCTGCGAGCAGCACGAATGGCTGCTCTAGTTCAAATATGAGCATGAGTTCATGGATCTTTGTCTCAAGTGCGTTGGCCATGTGATAGACTGGCAACCTGCCCAGTGTGCACTCTACCTTTCGCCTGTTGACTGCCGAGATGGACTGGAGCCACTCTCAGCCTTCAACAGCATTAAGCAGGTATAGAAAACGTGAGAGAGTGAGTGGCTTTTCATTCACTATGTTTCACTATGCTTGTGGTTCCGCTCATTTTCTGCAGCCTGCGTTGAAGCAATTTATGAGTTTACCACAAAACCTTTTGTGTTTTACAATAGAAAGCTAGTCAATGCAAAAGCCACCACCATCTTAATGTCAAACACAGCGTTAGAAGGTAATCTCCCAAAGGAAATGGATTCCTGTCTGTAAAAGTGGCAACAAAGGTAACATTTTATAAGCAAGCTAATCCCATAAAGCACAGTTTATTTCCACTTAAAACCACACAAAAGGAGAGGAAGTTCAAAGTCTCCCTCTGGTTACCTCCAACAGCAGCCACAACTCTGTTCTTGCTGGTCGTTCCAGCGGAAAAATTAGTTTTTTTATCCTCGCTTCAGCTCACTTTTGATGTCAGCTAGAAAGAGCAGACCAATCAGGATTTATCTAAGTTGTGCTGTAATGGTTTCTAAAAGGAAAACAAAAGGTAAGGGCTGGGTTTACAAAGAATCCCATGTTTTTAGGCACAATCAATGGTCAAAATAAATCTGCAGCTCAGCTTCACCCTGGTCTCGTCTGTAGCCTGATTGTAAACTCAGATCCCACCGATACTGTGAACATGTTTACAGTTCTAACTAACCTAAACTATTAAATGCTATTCAAACATTAATTAGATAACCTTAAACTGTTACAGCTCACAAAAACTTAGATGTAAATTAGTTTACACATAAAATCTTACCAGTGGGTTCTTGAAATGAAACATAAACTGTCACTTTTAAATGCAGTACAAAACTATCCTAACTCCTTTTCAGTAAACAACCTCTTGACGGTGAAATTTGGAATAATTTTAATGGTTAAAGCTGGGGGGACACATTGAAAGACTTTATGGGTTTACATCTTCATATTTTATCAGCCTTGTGTGGTAACAAGTAGCTCAGACAGAGACCCTTTAAAGGGATTTTTAAATGTCAGGTATGCATTCAGTTTGTACAACAGATCAGATCTCACAAACCAAACAAACTGCATATTCCTTCACGCTGAACAAGATAAGAAAACTTTAGACCTAAATCAAATAACACATTTGGAGAAAACATACAACATATGATGGGTCCAAATCAAAATTTCGCACCTAACCAGCCTTAAATAATCAGCAAGACTCTGCATCAAAAATGTAAAAATCCTTGCTTGTGCAAATGCTACATGAGGTAATCGTTTAGATAAGTAGGTGCTTCATTGTTTCAACAAACAATTTAAGGGAATGAATCACTTTTGCAGTAAAAAAAATAAAAGTTTCTCTTCAAATAACAAACCAATATTCCTCGGATGTACTGAAGCAGATCTGCTCCCTGGCCTTCAGTCATTAATAATTTCTATCGCTGTGTTGGTGCACTGAAAATCTGACTCTGATCTGGTCTGCAATCCATTGAATATCTCAAATTCAACCCAACAACCGAGCATTTGTTGAAGTTCTGCAGCTGATGTTTAAAATTGCAGGAGGATTTGTGTTGCATTTTTACCCTCTTTAACTACATGAGCTTGATTGCCAGATTACAATTGAATCAATCGAATTGAGCTGAACACATATTAGTCCTTTATTACAATGTGGAAAAAACATTGTAGGCCTTTTTTGCTAATTTTGCTCACATTTACGTAAATAATCACATCCTTTACCATAAAGATCCAAAATGAGCCATTTCCACTGATTTTTCTTCAGATGTTTCTTCAGATTAAGAAAGAAAAAGCCAAACTTGCAACATCAACAAAAGAGGCCAAAGTTTTTCTCTTGATTTATGAGTAAAAAACGTAAAATTGTGTTTTGTAAAACTTAAGCGCACGGAAATGTCATCAGGTAGAAGCGTCTGAAAGAGAAGAAAATAAAAAGAGAGGCTGCATGGATAAACAATTGTGAAATATTGATTTAAAAAAAATAATAGCTCCCTCAAGCAGTCAAAATGTTTCACAGCTGGACAAATATAGACAAAAAACAACAACCAGGTAATCATCAAGTACAGCAGTGAGATTACGCATTTCATTTTGTCTCAGCTGTGAAGATGTCGATGGATGTAAACTGAACATTACATAAGCATGAGTAGAAAAGTTTTACGTTCACAAAAATGTGTCTTCCATTCCATTTGTTTGATTTTATCATCTAGCGAGTACTGTTAGTTCTAACTTCAACTTCAATATATAAGCTTACTTCCATTTTTACCCTAGATCATTTTTAGGGACTACTTGGAGCAGTATATATATATATATATATATATATATATATATTTTTTTTTTTTTTTTTTTTTTTTTTTTTCACTGCAAAGTATGATGCATTTGACTGACATATGATTGCATGATGCAATCTGTGTTAAACACAATTTTCTTTACATAAAATCTATCTCATATTTAGACAGAATTAAATTATATTAATGAGAACAAACTGAGATAAGACTCTAATTGCTTTTTGTTTTAGGTTTTTCCAGTCCATTTAGTTTCCCTTTTGGATTATTAAAGACATTTTGGAATTGAACTTAAATTGTTATGTCGAGATTCCTTAGAATAATAATATTTTAAAGCCAGGTGATTTTATTTGGGCGGGTAACCTACTGTACATCTATGAATTTTAAACTGTGCGTGCATGTCAGTCTAGAAATATCTAGTTCAGGCGCATTACGCTATTTGAAATCTTGAACCAGTTATGGCTAAACTCTGTTCCAAACAACCAAGAATTTTTTTGTTTAAGTTTAGAGCCAATCAGAAGCTTAGAAGCAGGAGTTAGTGTAATCTGAAAGCGATCAATGGACCAAACACATGCATGCTCAGTATGAGGGGCAATTGTAACACAACACAAGATATCATCATGTCTCTGCATGTTCTGCTGGCTTTTCTTAGATCGGAAATATTGAAATCAAATTAAATAATAAACTGATTTATTTTTTTATTATGCATTTCTTAATAGTCAGGATTAATTTCAAAGTCTTTATGGTTGAATGAAGATGATGTTCTAAAATGGGGCTGTGCAAGTAATTCATATTCAGTTTGGCGGCCAAGTGTGGCATTAAGAGCCTCATGGACATGCGGGTGCTAGAATCAAACTCACAACCTCTGATTCCAAATTCTTTCATTATCCACTCCACCGATACAATATTTCAACACAATAATTAGTTCCTTTCTTACCTGCATCCGTATGTCAAACATCCTCACAACTTTTTTGTATGTTTGTTTTATTCTCAACAGCAGTTCATGTCATGAACGCCACTAAAAAGTAAAAGACTTATTAGAGGAGAATATGAGGAAGAATGTGTTTTAGCTTTGTTTGAAGCTTGTTGATGCAAGAATAACACACTGGAACAAAGTTTGTGAGTTAATCAAATAATTTGAACATTTTCAAGTTTTTCTTATCAAAAACAAAAACTGCAAATGTTGGATTTTAATACCACATAACAGTCTAGTGGAAAGAAAATAATACATAAAATGTTGCATAGCACTATCTGAAGTTAGCCTTCCAAAAACAAAACAGTGGATGTGTAAAACAGTGAAATTTGACCATATTGTCAGTCAGGGCCAGCAGTGGATGGTGAGGTTACCCTTTAACTGTGAGCCATGTGTAACTCTACCTGGCAGAAGGTCTGCTGTCGGGTGTGGCCAACTGAAGGTCTTGATCAACTGCCAGTCAAAGTCGTCCTCTTGACCCTGGCGGTATTCGCATAAGCCGGAGTCCGAGTCCTCGTCAAAGGTGCAGCCAGCTGCAGAGGGAGAAGAACAAAACTCATTTATTTGAGCTGGCGGTGAAAAGGCTAAATAAAGCTGCAGTGAGAAAGGTTTCTTTGCCCGGAGAAAACTGGAGATTATTGCTCAATTACATCCCAACAATCACACCATAATAGCCTTAATACATCACCTCTTACCTACGCTAAACCAAATTGAAGTTGAAACTTGGCGGCAGGTGGTCAGGACACGCTGCCTATCTCATTTCTTTCTTTAAAATCTGCTACCATTTGGTACAGCATGGCCTGTGGTGGAAAAAAAATGGCATGGCAGCCGCGGGACGCGGCTCTAATACCCAGAAATAATGGGCCACACTGCCAGAGCAGCGGAGGAGGGTTTCCAGCTGATAGAGGACAACAGCAGCCTGGATCTCAACACATTATAGCACAAACGACATGCTTTTAAAGGCACCAGCCCGGCCATCACATGAAGGGGAAAAAAATATGTATATATTTTCTTCTTTAATTACTCAAAGTACACCGGCACACTTTAGAAAATGTCAAGAGAGCCGCTCTGTGGTCATTTAAAGGTACAAGTATGATGTCTTCTTTTTTTAAGCCTAGGCTTGAAAAGATCTTCTTCATCCTCCATGATTTTTAGCTGATTTAATTTGTTCTTTGTTAAAGTCTTAAGAATGATTCATGATTTTACTCAACTGCAGCATCTGACGACAAAATATGTAGGAAGTACAAATCTGGTAATGCCTGTAAAAGCGAATCTCCGCACTCAAAAACAACTAAAAATATATTTTATTTACAATTTATTACATTGTTTGACACTTGATAATATTGCAATGGCAGATTAAATAGGAGGAAATGTATACATTCTTTTATTAAATATATAAATAAAAATCTCAGCTACATAGTAACAAATTCAACGTCCTCTTGGGGTTTAAGTGGGTAAAGTGTTTTTGAGTGTTGATAAAAGCTAAATAAAAAACCTAAGGATAGTTAAGAACTTGAATAGGCATATTATATTTATATTTGTATTATACTATATTATTATATTTATATCTATATCTATATTATAATATTTCCTATAAAATGTTAACCAAAATATCATATTAGACATTCCTGGCTGGAAAAAAAAAGTGAAATCTGTTTCAACAACAGCAACAATAGATAACAGGTTTTTATGAAAGATTTAGTAACAGTTGTCACTCTTACATAGTCAGATTTTAAATGTTTTATGTTAATGTATGTATTTATGTAAAGTGAAACTTTAATATTTTTTCTCATCATATCTGTTGAATCTTTATATATCTCCATGGGTTGGATAAGTTTAGTGTGTTTAAATTTCCAGTTAGTGTCATTAGATCTGTCTAAACCTAAAACTTCACTAATTTGACATTGTAACAAAAGACTAATGGCAGCAACGGCTGGAGTGGAACATAAGAGTTAAGTTTCTAAATCCATTCGCAGTGAAAACCTTCAAAAACTACAGAACAAAATCAGCATTGTTTGCTTTATGGATTGTAGGACTGATTGTAGGTATAAACATAACTGTACAGCTCAGGCTGCCAAGTGAGCAGGAATGAAATGAGTTGTCCTGCGGAACATTGGACTGACCCTGGTTTACTCTGACTGCAGCTCCCACGCCCAGAAGACTGTGGTGCAGCTTGACAGAAGTTAAAGAGCGAGCCGACTGTACGTTCGTGTTCTGTTTAGTATTCTAATATTTGTCCAGGTTCCCCAATGTTGTTGTTAGTTTTTTGTCTGCTTCTTCTGTTTTTTCCACTAACGCATGCATTTAAGTGTGCTGCAATAAAAGTCTATGACTTCTAACAACTGCTTCTGACACTGACCTCAGCCCTTCTCCTATTTGCCTGCAGCCAAGCAAGTGTTTCCGGCTGTGTAAGCAGATGAGAGTTATAATTGCCCCCCGTGTGACAGTTGCTTGTTGGGATGTGCGGCAGCATGTCTGAGAAGGGCGAAGGCCGAGTGGCAGAGCAGAGCCTGCAGTGAATGCCTGCTTTTCATCAGCAGCCCTCCAGCAGCTCCATGAAGAAATGTCTCTATCAGACACGTCCCACTGATTCTCCTCATTAAGGTTCATCCTTCCAAGCCTTCTTTGCTCTTAGCACAACAGTTCCTCTCCGAGCCCAAATGAGCTTCCCTGGCAGCAAGGGCGCAAACCCATGTAATTAGAAAAGCCGCGTAGATTCTGCCGAACACGAGCTGGTGTGGGTCTGTGCAGCAATGGAGGGGGATGTCTACAATGTCTGTGTGGGTGCAGCTTATGCTGTTTTCATGTTTACTCAAAGCTGATTGAAATTTTTATAAACCTGCCAGAACCTAAAAGGCTCAGGCTAAAGGGTTTTAAAGCAACACATGCAGTCAGTTGGTTAGGAATAGGTTATCAGGTCCTCAGCTTGAGCATCCAGGATGTTGGATAACATAGCAAAGCTATTTAGTTTAAGCCAATATCTCTTCACAATTATTTACGTAACAGAACTACACGACACACAAAATTCAAAGGACTTGGTTTTCTCAACTGATAATTGACACATGCACAACAACCAACAGTTTATCAGACCCTATTCCAGATCTGCACCACTCCAGTTGGCGCTCTTACTTCTCCTATGTTTTTTTTTTATGTACTTTGCCTCACTTTCTGGCAAAAAACAATACTTTTTGGACAATTTATCTCTCAGCTGGTAGTTTTTGCTGGTATATTCTTACTTTTGGGCATTCATTATGATTCAAAACCATGGCAACAAGTTGATTTAGAAATAGGGCAGATGATTAGCATCACAACAGCTGCAAAAATGCCCTCAACTAAAACCATAAATTCTGAAAGAGTTAAAAAGGATGCGGCATGGATCCAAAGCAAAGAGGAAAGAGAGCAGGAGGAGAAAGTTTGAACCATCTCTTCTGTCATTCAGCAATCGCTAACTAATAGGATGGATGCTGTGGATCCTCTGTAGATTGGTATGCAAATACCTTTTTATCATTAGATGAAGAACGTTACAGAAAAACCCTCAGCAGTCTCCTCATCAGGCTGTTCTACAACCACAGAGTGTCTTCAGAGGCTACCTCATATTTGCAGTATAGAGACCTCAACAGGAGAAGGAGAAGCTTTAATAGCATGAGTTACGACAACATTGAATTTCCCTTTCGGATTCATCAATTTTTCTATTTGAATAAGAAATAAAAATGCACAGTGGAAACCGTCTTAGCACAATGACAGACCCAAACATTTTGAATTCTTTATCCTTCCTGTGGGGCCTTTAGCTGTGCTGTGCAAACTATTGTAGGTCCAGGAGTAAGACGTCTGTTTTCATAGTTGAAATAAATCCACACCAAGGTTTTTGAACAAATCTCTGGTGCTTATCCTATATTTTAAGTTCTAAATTTGTAAAAATTTTCCTAATTTTTATTACATTGTTACCAGAACCCTATGCCCTGCTTCACATTAATCTGCCATTTAAATACAAAAAGAAATTGCCCTGGATGGAGAAGTTCCTACATTTGAGTCCAACTCAGATTGCCTCTGCAGCGCACATATCAGTACCCTACACAAGCAGTCACATCAAAAAATATTCTGTGATGCAGAAGACACATTCCTCATCTGACATTTGACCTAGAGATGGAGAAATAAAATACATGGGCGGCCCAGGAACTGTGGGCTGGGTGGAGAGTCCTCAAACACCAGAAGCAGACAAAAGAGCGTAGCCAAAGAGGGCGTGGATAATGAGGACAAATCACACGTAGCACAGAGCATGTAAGACAAAAGGGATTTCTCAGAGAACAAGATTTTCTCTTTCTCTCCAGAGCTGTACTGTATGAAAACACCAGGGGGTGATCAAAGGAGACTAGATTGTAGATGGGATTTGATTGATCAGGCCACGGCAGTGCAGTTCTCAGAGGTCCTAAATCTTCCACACATAAAAAGGGCTCTCATTGACAATTATTCTTACAAGGATGACAGTGATTACACGTCGTTGCGGCTGGCGCAGATGGATGCAAGCCTCAAGGACAACCTTTCTCTGCTTACTTGGAGAGAACTAACTGGAAATGCTTGGTTCTCCTCCAGCTTCCTCTTAAGATGCATTATCTAACTGCTCATTTCTAATTTTCAAGTAAAATGCTTTTTTTCTGGTTCAGTTTACCAGATGGTCGATGTTGCTTTGACGTTATAAACAGATTTTATATACACAGTGTTAAACCTGGGATCAATTAGGAATGTATGCAATTCAGATTTATCTAATCTTAGGGAATGAAGTATTTGAAAGGTTTGACTGATGGTAAGAATTTGACCTATTTGTGCTTTTAAATTACATGAAATATGACTGCAAATGTAATTAAACTACTTAATTTAATGGATGGAAATAAACACTGGGCAATCTGGTGGAGGCCCCGAAGCTTTACATTCCAGGAGGACAAATACTTTAAAGGACATAGCCAGAGCTGTAGTTTCAAACATAATTATCTGCTTTGACCAAGTCAGAGTCCATGATGTGAAACATCTGATGATGTGAAAATGGACGTTTACAGATGTTCTCCATGTTAATCCAACTATGTGACAAAAACAAAGACAAGATAAGAATCAGTTTGCTTTTCCCAACATCCGAGAACCATGGTCCCCAGTTTTATTTAGATTGTTTTTCAACAGGTGGACAATTAATTCAAGTAGACAATTAATTCAACCCCTGACCATTCAGTATTCCTTGAAGTAACATATGCAAATATTTCTCTTTGATACTTTAATCTGAAGTATATTTGCTAAATATTTTTCTAACTTCCAGATTTTGTTCACAGAGCATGTGAAAATATATTAGAAATATAAGGCTGCTTCCTAAAGATGAAGTATGTAGACTCAATGCTACTTAACACGCTACCGGCAGGCATTTCAAAAGCTGCCAATCTACATGCGCACTTAATTTTCCCGACCAGGGATTAGCTACAACAACCAATCTGTGTAAAATGTACAAAGATGGTTTCTACTTTGTGTTTTATTGCTATGTGTGATATATTTGAGGATTTTAGTTAGCGACTCAGGCAATGCATATTTGAAAGTTGAAACCTGGACAACAAAAATGTCCTCTTGCATTGAATAAGCAGCCCTTTCAGTTAAGCCCGCTTTCTATTGCATTGAAAATGAAATTCCTCGGGCAAAACATCCAGTATTGAGTAACGAGCAGCGGTACTCTACCGGCGCTCCTTTAATCTCCTTCCAGCTCTCAGATAAAGCTGCTCTGTTGGGACAGAGGATCCTGGATGTTCTGCCGCTTCTCTTGTTTCGTTTGAGATAAAGCTCAGCCGCTGCGTGATTTGCATGAAAGTGCGAGGAAGCAATGCATCAGACCTGACAGGTTTACTTACAGAGGGAGAGTATAAGGAGGAGAGGGAGGAAGGGAGGTAAAAAAAAAACAAAAAAAAAAAACGACAAAGCCCAACAGCTCATCAATACTGAGCCAGCGGGGGAAGTCTTCTCCAACACCACTTCTTCATGGACCATTAAAAACAGCCACTGCACTTTCAGAGGGCTTAGGACTGAGGAGTGCAGCAAATCGAGTACTTTATTAAAGCAAAGTAGTTACCTCGTTTTTCGCTGATACCAACACAAAAAAAACAAATGCAAACACGGACATATAACCTTTTCCTTTCTAATTACGTTTTCTTAATCTCAGTCTGTGCAGCCAGAATGTTATAAATGATATACGAGCACTAACTCAACATTCAGTACATTAAGGGTTTGCTGTAGAGTTTAATTATGAACAAACAAACAAAACAAAAAAAAACAATGTAGACTGCATTTTTTAAGATTTCCACATCCCTTAGGTATGACAATTCCACTACAAGTGCAATTTCTTCATCTTTAATACAGTTATCATGTTTTTTTTTCCATTAATTATTCATTTCCAATCTCTTTCTTGTCCATTAGCATCAAACACCAGCAAGTTTTCATCAGCTTCACCAGCCAAAGAAAAACAACGAACAAAAGAAGAAGGAAACTCATTACCTTATCACCACAACTTTAAGTTGTGAACAAAATCACGCTTCACACAGTCTTTTAACCGTTTTCTAAGCCCACCCAGAAGCCAACACAATGCTTAATACACATGAATGTAAAACAGTCAGTAATCAGGAATCAATTCTATCCAGTCCCACAGAACTAGTTAAAAAGTCCTGTAACCAACCTTCCCATTACATGTTCTTTTTCATTTAATCACAAGTGTCATAAGATTCACTGTGAAATCTCATTTTTGTAAATAGAAACATCCATATTTTCCATCACGCTTACCATTTACAATCAGTTTAAATCCAAAAAATACATAAAATCCCTTTAAAAACAATTATGAGTGCCTATAACAATCGTTCAAATACCAACTATAAATATACATCAACTATAAATATAGATCAATATACTTTGATACACACTGTGGGTACAGGAGTCACTCGGCAGCAAGGAAAAGGAATGCAGCTCCTGGAAAGTCTCAAAGAGCATTGTAACTATTTTTGTCTGCTTCCTTAGCTGCTTTTTCTTTTGAAAACTGTACACATGATCTACAAATAAATGTTTTTTGCAAACAATTTTGACTTTTATTCCATAACAATAATCTACAAAAACTGAATTGCAAATAGGGGGTCAGATAAATGCGACAAAGAGTGATATCTTGAAATCGCAAAGTTGGCTTTTTTTTCGAAAATAATGATTAAAATCTGGTGGATCTAACTGAAACTAAGTGTTTTTATCAAATTAACTAGTTGGGATCCCAAAGAAGGTTAATTCAAAGCAAAGAATGAATATGTAGAAAAACACACTGTGATGCTGCAACCTGCAGGATTCAGACTCACAGCATTATGCGGACGTCACTATGGACACAGAGTAGCAAACGGCAAACAAATCAAATTTCCGTCTAACTGCATGCTGCACTTTTCCTGCTTGCCTTGGGAAAAGGCTGAGTGATTGGAACTGCAGGGCATACACTGTCGTGTGAAATTGTTTCATGACTGGTTCCCAATAGCTTCAGCAGTCCTGTGGTTCTGTCCTACCAAGGCCAATCATTTCCAATGCAATAACACTGAGCGGTCTTTTACTATCAGCATGAAGCTAATTGTTGATTTACTGGCCTTTTGGAGGGAAACACCTGATAGTCAGATGTGTTGTCCAGGTGTTGCTGAAGAGATCCGAGGATCACGTTGCACTCTGTCGAGTAGAGTCAACACCTGTTTACACTAGAAAGACGTAATGGAAGTAATGAGGATCTAAATTAGGCTTTTCCCTAACTGAAAAAGATATCTGGTAAAAAATGAAATCAGTGGCTTATTGCTTATGTTTATAACACACTCCATAAGAAATCATTTCTCTTTGAGACGTCCTAGTCCCAGAGGCCTAATTTAGCTTTGAAGCACTACTAGAGAGTAATAATCCCAATTTTATGTTTGGAACTTATTATTAACATGATAAATATCAATTCTTATGGGAATATTTTTTTTCCACAATAACAATGATTGATATATTTTTTTTATTGCTGATAACTACAGTTGAAAAATGTTCTATAAGTTGTGTTTCTCCTGTAATATTTCTCACAAAAGTAACCTGCATACCGATAAAAATAATTTAAGGTGTCAAGAAAGAATATCAGGAGCGCCCTCTTTCCTCAGTCTCCTCAGCAGGTAGTTTACTTTGATCCGGTGTGGTCCAGTTTATTGTTCATTGAACATATAAAAGTCTACTATCCCTATTTTTACAACTTGGGTATTAACTCAGGTCTGTCAGATGGCTCTCCATCCATCACTAGCTCCTTGGCCTTCACCACATCTATTAGAATGTGGTTCTGACATAATCAGTGTCCAAAGTCCTGAGCTTAACGTCTGTACTCTAAAACCTCCCTTTAATGAGGGTATCAAAGACGGTACCACCAGAAGGTGGGCAGCCAGTGAGGTGGTCTCATATCCACTTAAACATGTGCTGGTCCAGTTCTGTGAGCTCCAGCTTCTCCCTTAAAAGTCCTGGCTGAATGGTGTTGAAAGAACTGGAGAAATTAAAGATCATTGTCCTGACAGAGCTTAAAGGCTTCACCAGGTGGGTTAGAGCTAAGTAAAGGAGGTAAATAATGGCATCATACATACAGTGCCAGGCTAGAAGGGAAACTGCAGCAGATCCAATTAGGACCAGATAAGGAGGCCAAGATAGTTGAGGACCATCTTCCTGAGGGTCTTTATCTGAAACAATTCATAGATGTTGGCCTGTAGTTTCTGGATTCCATCACATATTTGGTGTTTCACACACATAAGGTCTTTAAATGTTCTTTTTTCCCTCAGTTTCAGGCTCATGTTGAACATGTACCCAACGCATCAACTCATAGTTGTACTGCAGTTCACCCCCCAAGCTGTTCTCACTGTTGATGTTTTTTTTCTAATGCTGATTTTCCTTTGCTGTTCTGTTTATTCCAGGGTTTATTCTGGACCTTTTTATTGGGGAAACACTGGACCGTCATGGCGTGTAGTGTTGTCCAGACAAACATTAATGTCCTTGACGCAATCTGTTCTGCTATCTACAGTATATCCTCCCCATGATAAGCACAGAGCTCTTCCCATAGAGTTTAGCTTAAATAGTCCCTAAGAGCTTGCCTAGAACTAGTTGTCTTAACTAAGTGCCTGAACATAGGCTGTGTATAAATTCTGACAATGATTTATTTATAAGTCAAAATGTAAATGCTTTGGACGGAGCAGACAGCCCTAACTTAGAGCCGACTCTCTTCTCCCGTTCCTCATTTAATCTTCCCATTGCCTCTAACACTCCAGAGAAACGTCCATTACAGAGCTCAATCTACAGCTATCTGGAGCTTCGCGCTAAACCCTATCAGAATTGCTTAGTCTGGTAATGCCATTATTAAAGATGCCACAAGAAGAGAGGCGCATGAAAGGAGGTTGATAAAAAGACCCTGTCCGATGAGGCTCAAATTGCACTAATTAGGAAGACAATGGGTTTTCAAAAAGCACCTACAGTACATTACAGTGCAAAGCCTGTTCACTCAATGAGATGCATAGTTTCACATGCAGCTACTGATACGTATAAAAATTTCATTTCAAGTGCTGAAGGAAACGTTTTCCCCTTCATGTATTAAGCTACTTTAAATGGTTTTGTCAGGCTTTCTTGTTTTCCAGACAACAGGAGTGACCTAAATGCATTAGTTTAAAGCTACATTTTCCTTTGTGCTGTTTATACAATGCACCCGTGTTAAATTTAGTGACATCTTTATGCCTTAACATGTCAATTAGAAACAATATTTGGGTGAAATGTTTCTAAAAGTCTCTTCATTTCAGTGACAGCGCCCCCACCAGCAGTCAAGCAAACTTAATGACAGACGCTCCATAAATAGCTTTCATCCGTCCATTTGATGCTGCTCTACTTATGCTAATAGTGTTCGTAGATTTATGCATGGTTTCGTGATGTCACGAAAACCAACCACTCCACCACTTTGATGTTCAGATTTCCATATAATCAAATTGTAACAACAGACACCTCAGATGAACTGCTTTGAGACTCATGGAATGACGGATGCGGAATATGTTACGTGTTCAGGCATATTATTCAGAGGATTGCACAAGGGGGAGGGTTTCTTTTATGATTTGTTTTTACATACTGTATACAGAATCTACCAGAGAGAGAAACATGTTTAGAATTTCAAGTGATGGAATTGAGGGAATCAAATGACGATATCTGGTTAACTCAGCTTTCTCCTTAGAGAACCAAAGTCCCATGCAGAAGGCAGCTGCAAAGCCTGACATCCATTATAGTGGTGGGGCTCGGACTGTGCACTTCATTTCTTGCTATCACACCCAAAAAGGCCGACAGCCAGACAATACACATTAGTACATGCACCCACCCCTGTGGTCCGAGAATATGATCCCACAAGCTATCTGCCACATTAGGAACAAAAAAACAAAAAACCAAGAAAACACCTGGGAAGCATTTTGCTGCGTTTTGCCCGGACCAGCAATTTCAAAGATTGTTTTTCTTCTTTATTCTCATTCAGCTTTGAAATTCATATGCTTTGACATAAGTTCCAACGGCAAAATAAAACCCACATAAACAAATTTATAACACAAATAAAACAAAAAAATATATATTTTGTGTAAGTGGCCTGAGGTTGATCTGTTGGTTTTTCACACACGCAAGTCTGGGAATAATCAGGCTGCTGCATTTCCATACTTTGACTAGGCAACACACAAATCTTCATTCTGCCCATTTGTACCTTTTCATATGGACTTGTCTGCAGCCTTCAGACATTGTCCCTCTGGATCATCAATGTTCTTGGGCTTTTAGGGTTTACAACTAACCTGAAGTATTCATGGTTAGATCACCATGTTTTACGGAACTCTCTGATATTATACACCAGATATAACATTCTAATATTTTGTACCATCACCATGAATGTGATGATTTTAAAGTTAAACCAGTGATCAAAACTCCTCGTGATGAAGGATAAACCAGCAGATTTTTTAAAACTAAGCACAGGTTTTAGATTATTATATTCTCAATTATGAGTGCAGGTACAAAATGAAAAACTATATATATGTATATGATATCACGCCGTCCAGGAAAGGATTAGGCCTACAAAAAGTTAATTGTAGGACTTATGATTTAGGACTCACAGTCAAACCACATTCATGTCCTTCATAATAGCGCCCCCGAGATATGAGGAGACACACTTTTTTTGCAAAGAATATAATAATAACAACAATAAGTCATGAAAAAACCTTTACAATTACAATAAGATTCTCTGCTCTACTGGACTTTGAACCCTGAAACAAAAATTGAGAATGCAGTCGTTTTCAAGCAAATAATCTCGGTGATAGAGGTCTCTGTCTGAGACAGACAAGTCCAGCCTTCTGCTTCAACTTAATTAGAACACACAACAAGCCTTATACTCTTCCAAAGAGAGAAGAGGCGGCTTTGATTTGGATACCCTGTGGAACATTTGATCCTTTTCTTCCGGAGGAATCATTTAACCCCCGAGTCAAAGCTGTTTTGTTGTCTTCCGCTCTAGCTTTTGACTTTTTTTTGTATGCCTGCTTCCTTACACAAAAATGCGAGAAGTGTTTAGCTGAGGTTTCATTGAGCATCTCTCTCGCAGAACGAGAAGGTTATAACACTCGACTGCACATTTCAAAGATACAAGAAACGTAAATAAAAGAAAATGGTCTCTTTACTAACAGGAGGATTAACATCACATTATGAAGAGCTCTTCTTTTAAAGCGTATACATTTCAATAAGCACTTGAATTAAGAAGCTTAGTCATAAAAGTGCTGTCTTTCTATTATGATTACAAAGTGCAACTCAAGTGTCCACAAAACGTTGCCCAGATGTCCAAATTGCACACTTTTCTGTTTTTTAGTCTTTGGAATGCTTTTTGTCTGCTTAATTCTAGCTCATTTCAATAATGTGTGGGTTATTAGGCTCTATAGAGTAAAAACTGAACATTTTACTAACAACCTATTACTATTAGGGGCTACATAATGCATTGAATTACAATATTCATTCTCTTAATCACTACTCTGATAGTGGATATTCAGAAACGCTGTTAAGTTGAGATGAAACAAAACTTTATGCAAGCATGGTACTACCTAAATATATACGTATTTTATATATTTACAAAAGATGGCTCAATTTATACAAGTATGGATAAAGTACAAAAACATGTGGTCTTATAGGTGGATATATAGGAAAGGAGTATTAAGATCATTGGAATACTTAAAAAAGAACAATTTATTTACCAATCTAATATTACAAAAAAGCAAGCAGTAAAAACTTAAAGAAATCGGAATATTGTTTTCAGATTAATTTCCCAATTTTTGTAAGACAAGCTTGGATATGTTGAAAAATTGTACATGTGCAAAAAAAATCTTTATTCAACTTTATAACTATTTTGTACCATTCTAAAGCCTAAAAGAAAACAATAGCTCAAAAAAGTTTTCTTAGATTATAAAGTCGGACTTTTGCAGAACGACAAAAGTCCACTAAGACTGAGGTGGGAAATTTAGTATAATGGGACATTCTGGCTCTTTTCCTGTTTCAGCGCAACATCTCTGGGTGGAAACTTGCCTTAAACACCTAAAATGAGATCAAGAATAATAGTGACATGGAAGTTGGAGCATGGCTGCTTGGTGTCAGCATCATTCATCATTCAGCTGCAGTAAAACAATAAAATAAAATAAAAAATCAGAATCTTACATTCCAAAAAAATCCAGATGCGCATCTTCAGAATTTATCAACTCAATCTTAGATGACTACTTGCAAATTTCCGCCTTTTTGACAGCAGACAATACTCAAGTTTGTTTTCTTGTATATACGTGAGTTTAATCTGAAAAAGCATTATTTTAGAAGTTGATAAGTATATTTTTCCTCATGATATTACTCACATACAAGGTATATGTATATAATGAAGCCACAGTTCAAATTGTTTTATTAAAACTGCAAGTTTTCAAAACTGGCTACACGCTTTACTGACCTTAATTGATGAACTGAAACCATAAGCATTGACCTCAGGAATCCAACCTTTTTCTAGTAGTTATCACAGTAGTCTGATTATGCTTGAGTACAAACTAGGCTGCACTAACCATAACACTCTTCAGGGTAGAAGTTGTGGCCAAAGAAAGACAACCTAAATGTACTGGTAAAAACATTCAGCAAGTCCTAAAAATACTCTCTAATGCTTCTTGAACCACTGTTCTAGTGATGATACCATCAATGCCTTCTACTTTTAGGAATGCTACCTTATTGACAGACAAATAACTGGTCAAGAACACACATCAATTTCTTCATCAAGACTGTGCTTGAATGTTTTCATCAGTGAATGTATTTAGTTCATTTTTATGCTTTGTAGGTTTGCTACTAGAGGCCAAGAAAGGTTTGAGAACTCTTTCCAACAAACGTTGGGTACAATAAACCGACACTGAAGTCAGTATAACTTCATGATGAATCGGTATAAAAATGTGACATTATTTCTAAAACGCCAAAGAGCAAAGTTTAGTAACTTTATTGGACGCTTTCTTTTTATTATTCATAACTCAGGAGGAAAGCAGACATGCATTAAAACTAAGAATCCAAAAGAAAAAACTTACAGTTCTCATTGTTGTTTTAGCTGTATGAGGGAGGTGGTATCATTTTCAAACTTGAAAGCTGCAATTACGTTAGGAAGATATCTGCTTCTTTGACGGTACCTTTCCAACCACTTTTCTTTTTGGCTCCATCATCACTGAGGAAACCCTGCGACAGATTTTTAACACAATCTGTTATGTCTGGCGTCAGTAATGTGGCAGTAATGAACTACCTAACGCTGTGATCTACCAGTGGAGCAGTAGAAGAAGAAATCAGCCAATCCTTAGCCTTGTTTTGCTTAACGTACCACATGCCAAACACATCTGCCCCCAGCAAGATGGCGGAGCACGAACATTTCCAAAAGACGTTTCTAAGTGAACACCTGAGACAAAAACATGTCAAAGTTGAAACGAGAGAGGAAGAAACAGTGCGATAAAATAACCGATAGCTAATAGAAAAACAAACAAGCTAAATACTGTTACTAATAACACTAATGAATTATGTCGATATTTATATAATGTGTACGCAGTTACTTTTCCGTACTTATTTCGTCATTTTGTGTTTCGTCTTCTGCTGAAATAAACAAGCAACAATAAACGAGCACCCCGAGCAATGTCCAGCACTTACTAACCCTGTTCTAAACATGCTGTTAATGACAGCGTTCATTCTTCTAAACATAATGCAGAACTAAGCCAGCGTCCTGCTGAACATTCAGGATAAAGATAAAATAAGATGTGAATGTAAATGTACAGCATAATACGGCCTGACATTTTTCTTAATATTCTATAAACTCAATAAGTTTTATGGAATTCTACCTCATTTTTGTATTTTATGCCTAAAAGATGAACAAATGTTTTACACAGTTGAGCTCATTTGTTCCTTTGAACAGAGTTAAATAAATTGTAGTGAGCGGCACAATTCTCTTGTGTTCCATTTTGTAATTAAAATACGTTGTTAATAGCTTACATGGGAAAGTAAAGGTTAAATAAAAATAATAAAAAGCCTGTTAATTGTAAAAATAATTGATATATTAATCGTTTATGAAAAAAATTGTTAGCAGCCCTAAACTATAACGTTCGCAGAATTTCAAAATTGGTCATTTTTTCTGTTCATTAGTTTGATAAAACACAACAACGCAAGCCTCTGAGGTCAAAATGAACGTTAAAGAAAGTAAAGTAAAATAATATACATGGGCAGTTCTTTCCTGACCTTCATGGTATTTTTCAGAAAAGGTGACCCTTCTTTTTAGGCGGTGTACTCAAGCGCTGGAGAGTATGTGTTTCTCATTCTGTAATTATTATAACCGGGGGCCAGCATGACCTGCTCCATCCTCTTACCTCCCCCAACTGTGGAATATAACCTTCTTAATAAGGAAGTATAAGCTGATTATTAGGTGCTTGGAAGCCATCTTACAGATGTGCGGGTGTAATATTCTAGTCTTTTGGGTCACTGGGGAGGACTTTTAAAGCAAGCATAGACGAAGAATTACAAGGGCTGAGATTTTATATTATTGGGGGTGAACATGGAAGCCGGTGGCCTCAGCCAACATGGCCATCTGGGCTGAGTTAAGAGGCAACTGTGACTTTGTAGAGGTTAACTACAGGCTCTATGAGGACAGGAACCCCCGCTGTAATATGGAAAAGCTCATCCCTTCTCCTGAGTTTTGAGCAAGAAATTAAAGTTTATGATCTGTTAATATCTATTCAGGCACTCAAGCCATGGCTAATATTATATTTTAAATCTGTTGATCCATCACTCAGATGGACTAACCCACCTGACAGCTAAACTTAATTTAATATACAAAGTCTCAAACGGCTGAAAATGCTTTTCAAGAGGAGTTATCCTGGCTGGTTTGTGCCAACTGGCATTTGAAACAGAACAGATCTATAGATCAGGAAAGTAAAGCAGCATAAAACAAAGAGGAAATTAGTGAACGTTTAAGGCTGAAGAGCCTTCAGTCAGAGCACATTTACAAGCAGGTGTGGGCAGTCATTTATGTGTTTGGGAGAGTATTGAATGAGTCGCGACAGTTGTCAAAAACAAAAATGTTGATAGATTAGTTTGTTATAGTTTGATACTATTATACTATATCTTTTTGGGGAAAAAAAGTCTATTTTATAGCCCACACTTTTCTTAAAAACATTATAACTGTTCATACTGGTATATCTGAGAACTGCCTGCTGCACAGAAGACACTGTGCATTGACAATGGTTGCTCGAAAAAAATGTCCTCTAAAAGCAATATACAATGCTGTGATTAGAGATGCTGCTAAGAAGCAATGATAAGATCATCAGTGATTCGTGTGTCTACTCAACTAAGTAGAGCTAAAGATGGAATGCTATACAAAAAGCCATGAAAACATAAAATGAAAGTGTTTACTCAAACCCAATAATCAGTTTTAATTCTTTTTTTTCCATTTATTTTTATTATGTTTTATACGAAAGATAAAAATGCTTCTGAGTTTCACGACAACACAATTGTGATTAAATCAACTCAGAACACATTTGAATCCATTCAGAATAAAATGCACTCTGATTGAGTTTGCATGAGTGTCGAGACTGAGGAGGCAGTGGGGGAGTTAGTTTTCTTCTAACGTCATGCAACTGATACTCCGAGTGGATTTTTAGCTTTAGCATTAATTGAGTAAAATGTGAAATCAGAAGAAATTCAAAACGAAAAAAGAAAAGGTTTAATAAAAGTAGTTTAGAGAAAGAATTAAGAAAATAATTTAGTAAGTAGGACCTGCTGAGATCACATATTGTACGGCTATCTTAAAGTGCTACTCGTTGTGTTGGCTTTGAAAAAAAAATTATTTGGAATTCATCTATTGAGTATCGTTAATACTGATACCTGTCAGATATTTTATTTCTCGAGTTATGTTAAGCCATTTGCGCACACTTGTCATTACATTGTAAAAAAAAATAATGTGTGAAGTAAAAAGTAAAACATCCACTTAAAAAAAACACTTATTTCAAACTCACAAAGCTGAATGCTTAGACTGCTTGTTAGTTTAATGTGTGTACCCCGTGTAAGTGTCATGAACTTGGCAGGAACTGGACAACAATGCATAGCAGACTGGTAGAGGATTTATTGAACATAATGATGACTTACAAAGCATGTGGCAACGAGGACCACTAGGACCACAGGGAACCATGAGGGAGAATCCAGCAGGGAGGAAAAGAAGGAGAGAAGCTTAAATACTTCTGGGGAGAGGTGGAACCAAATCAATGAAAGTAAAAGCAGCTGATACTAATTGTAAAGTGGCAGCCTGAGAGAGAGACAGGGAACACGACATAAACAGGAGAACTAAATATTCAGAACCAACTAAGACGAGCACAAAAACCAACAGGGAAACTGTCGCAGACCATGAGAGTAAAACATGACTGTTTTCACAAATATTTATACATGTCCACAAAATGTAAGAAAATAAATCGGATTCATATTATTTCACTAAGTTTAAACCACAAATGTTGTTGCGTAACCTTATCTGTTGAATTGTATTCTAGTATTTACCTACTGTTATGTTGCAGGAGTTTTATCTTTTTTGTATATATGCTTTACAAAAGTTATAGTTAAATAAATGGCTACAGAACTACGTACAAAGCAAAAGAAAAAGGTTTTTTCTTCCAACAACTGTCTGGAAACATTTTGTGGGGATCAATTACAAGTTTTATTAGAATTTAAAACTTAGTTAAGCTGATGTAAATACTTTGAAAACACATAGTTTGCTCATAATGTAGCATTAGAATCTTATCTGTTCATTTTCACACACACACAAAAAACAATTTAGAAGCCGGATCTTTATTCTTGCACCGCTGTTTACATGTGATGATAAAAAGTCACATGTGAAATGTAAGGTTGAAAAACAACACTTGCATCAAGTTTACTTTACTGCTCTCATTTAGGCCTCAGTTATCCGCGGTGAACACAGCATTTTGTCATCTGTGTGAAGAAAGCGAGGGATTAAGGAACGCAGGAATCACTCTGATCACCCAGACAACTCCCATTGTGTCTGTAAACCCTCTCTACTAGTCCCTATTTACAATTATTTGGAAAACTCACACAGAGCACAGCATCAATTAAGAGAAGTGGATCTGACCCTGTCCGAATCCAAGGTTGTAGACACCCCTCTGATCCCTACCCTAAAGCGTTCAACACCCTGAAGCTCATCAGAACAGAAAGAAAAGAGGGAAAAACAGCCAAAGATGAGGAGGAATGATTAGATGAGCGATGGAACCGGAGATGTTTGTCCTGCAACGCGCTGCCGCATCTTTGTGTGCTGAAGATAATTTACTGTAAAATGGAGCGGCGGGTGTTGAGATTTAGAGGCTACAGAATTTTAGCATGTAGGGCCGTGAAGGGAGGCAATAGGGATTTTTGATGTGCTTCGCTCTGAAGTTTATGGAGAGCATGCATTTATTTAAAAAAAACACTGTATTTAACAGATGGTTTACCACACACACACACACATTCCTTCACTGCCACACAAAAATGACACTATTCACTGGCGCATGCACACTTCCTGATTACAAGTTTGCTACAGCTTAGCCTTATCAGCGTGTGCAAAAAAACAAACAGTGGCAAATAAATACAGGAAATAATTAGTGTTATACAACAAAACAACCATTTCTTTGCAAAAAAAATAAAAAATGACACCAAGGTTCCCAGAACGAGGGAACACAGTACCAAGTACATGTTCTATGATTTTTTCTGAAAAAACACAAAATTGTATCCCAAAGTACATTGTTGTGCCTCCAGGCATGGAGGACTAAACTAAAGGGAACATACTGCTGGATATACCTAAACCCTTCGTTAAAGTCGGTATTCTACAAGTGCAGGCCAAGCAGACGTCTGCCGCAGAACCAAAGGGGGCCCCAGATTTAGAAGAGCAACAACAAAAGCAACCCCAGCCACTAGTGCATGGGGACACAGACCCTGTCCTGCCGCTAGACTTGCGGCTCACCGCAGCTTTTCCCCACCAGCGCTACTATTTTTGCCTCTGCCAACAGAATAAGAAATGTGCCTCAGCAGACAGAACATATTTTGGCTGAAACTAAATAAAAAATCCGAATTTTAATTTATGTTGTGCTTAGAGCAAGCTAGAGTTAAGGCTATCAGTGATTTGGTAGCATAAGTGTGTTTGTGTTATTGGTTACTTTTCTGTCTTGTTACTAAACGTCATAAACTAATGTTTTAAACATGTTAAACTCTGCTAAGTATCCTATTGCCAAAGGTGAAGGCTGGATGAAATTAAAGCTAAACTTAGCCTCATCCTGTTGTAAACATTGATAAAAGTACACGATGAATTTGTTAAACCGAGCAAAATGCTTCAGAAACTTTATTTATATCCATCATTATGGGAACTGATCTAAAGATTAGTAGTCAATTGTCCAAAAGGTCATTGATTTCTAAATCAGCCTATTATTTATTGGTGCATTTACTTAATCACAATAATATTTTAGTTTGCATTTACAACTGACTGTTTGGGCACATACCACTTAATTCTTACTTTAGCCTTAAATTATTCTTCACTATTTCAAGATATTCTGCCACTATTTCCATAACTTCAATATAAAACATTATTATACTTGACTGTGATATTACTGTGTACCATTTTATGAGTTATCTCATGTTTTATTCCTACGCATTTAGATGTTGCTGTGTGAGAAATAAACAGTGTATTCCCTTTAAATAAACCAGTTTTTTCATACTGAACCTTGATTTAACTATTTCATTACTTGTAGTCTTGTTTGCATATTTTATTGCTTTGCTTCATAGAAGCTTATTAGTTTTCTATTCTTATATACTTAGTAGTTTATTTGTGTCTTACCAGCTTTGTGAGTTTGTTGCTTAAATAATTTAAACCTGACGGTTTAAATACTTTTTGTTAATAAACTCATATATCGAGTCATGTAAATGTATGATGGAAAGTCTTAGCATAAAGGCCTTCCAAAGAGGAAGAGCCTTTAGATCAGGAAACAAGAAGGAGCAGAGACGAGAACAGTGAACTGTTCTGTTGCTGTTAGTAATGACTCGACCTTAGTACCCCTCATCACAAGTGAGAACAACTCAAGAGTACAGACATATACAATGAAGATGACAGTTGTTTTTCTTTTTATATTTATATCTCACTTAGCTATGCATTTCCACGAAGCCCCTCTGGTGACATGGGTGGAAAAAAAATTGGTCATGACTTGGTCGGCTGGATAGCTCAAATGGAATGTCACCTGTAATGAACTCTGAGGTCATGGTTTCAAATCCAGCCCAGGGAAAATATACCACAGTATCTAGTGTGGGTCCTTAGGCAAGACCCTTTGTGCTACTGCCTACCTGGTGCCGCAAATGGCTGCGTCAGTGTAATTACACCAAAACAAATTCCTAGTATGTCCTGTATGTACCTGGCAAATAAAGTTGTTGATTATTATTATTATTAATTATCATTGCAGTGAAGTTAGTTTGAAGTTGGATATCTGAGCTCTGTAGAGTTAACAGTGTCTCTTTCCTGTGGGGGCCTATGCAGGCGGACTGATTGCGGCTTTGGTTTCTCCTTCCTAGGAAACACGGTTGTTAATTTAGGGACCGCCAATGAATGTCTGAATCGAACACTCTCGAGAAACAAGAATTAATAGCTTTCTTGTTAAGGACACAATAACAAAACAATACTGTAGGATGATTGTACAGGATGACACAGATGAGGCACAATTGTTTTTATCCAAGTTTAACCTACTTGTTTGTTTTCCATTAATTTTTACTGTAAATATTTGGCATTTTCTTAAATAGATTTTCTTTCACCCACGTTACCAGAATGTCTCTGTACATTTCTCTAAATCTGAGTATGTTATTTTCAATAACCCTACAATATTGCTTTATTATGTCGTAATGTTGCCCTCTCTGTATTGGCCTTTTGACACAGATACAGGTGAATGTCCCTACTGAGGGACAGCAAAGGATATTTCTATTCTTCTTATATTTAGAAGTTTACCCTAAATCTGTAAATTATTTACCTTTTAGTGTCTGAAAAAGCCTAGACACCCTGAGGTTATCATAAAGACAGAGACAGAAATGCTCACTTATGGCAACAAATCAAGTCTCAATGCATTTTTGTCAGTACAGCCTATTGTAAGAGACTTTAAAAGAACTAGGTGGATTTTACTTGCCTCCAATCGTACACTCACTTTATAGATATTCTATGGGAGCTGAGTCTGCAGGTGAGGTAAGGTATGGATTCATATCTCCTAACTGCAGACATTATCTCAATCATTCACAAAGATAGTTTGAAGGATTAATATTCTCGTGCTGCAAGCAGCATTTGACAGGGATTTGAAAAAGAAGTGAAATAAAGATTGAAGTAATTTTACATGCGCAAGCTTCTTTTTCCCTTCAGATTCCAGCATCCTAAATTGCACAAAAACACCAACTGAGACATTAGCTTGAGCTGCTGTGGTGCACCCTGTGTCATTGTTAAGAGCTGTTAACAAAAAGATTTAACAGAATGAGGTCAATTTACCAAACTTTGCTATGTTCTTTAATTCTTCAGTTTCATTTCCATAAATTAATCTAGTTCTGCCAATAATATTTCATGTTTTTCAATTCACTTTATTTTAGTTGCAGGTTTTCCAAGGATCTTTCATTTCTATTCAAGCTTACACACGCTTCAGTTGATCGTTGTTGTGAAATGTGCTTTAAGTTCATCACAGTATTCTAAACGGTTTCTTATTTTTCTTTTTAGTTGAACAATAGAAACAATGGATGAATAGTCATAAAGACTGAAAGTTTGTATCATTTTTCTTACATTCATATCTTTATGTGAACCAGGAAACTACTCAACAAGCACAATCCTGCCATGAAGGGAACATCTAATATTGTTCAAGACATTCCTATACAGTCTAAATGTAAAAAATAAAAATATATCCCAAATATCCAACCAGTGGAGTAGCTGCTTACTGGAGACTCTAAGACAAACTAATCAAAAGACATAACAGCATAACATGGAAACTTTAACCCTCTTTGTCTTCCATCGTCGAAATGCTACTATCATTGCCCATATTTATCATCACAGATGCTAAAACTCATATCCAGGCTGGGGAAAAAACTTTATCCACAAAAAACGGTTTACTTGGATAAAGAACTACCAGTTCATGTATTAGCTGCCATAGTTTAGATTTAAATGGAGATTGAGATCATTTTAGCAACTACAGATTCTGTGTAACAAAATGTTTATCTGATGAAAAAAATATGTTAAGCAACTGTTTCAATGTGGATTTTATTAATAATAAAGCAAAGTCGAGGACAGAACATTTAGGTGATTATGCCAATATAAGAAACTCTTAGCCAACAAGCAGCAGAATTGACGATGAGTTGATGAGCGTTTGGAGACAAGCAAGCTCTGAGAATAATTTTTGGAAGCTCTACAACTAAATCGCAGTTCCACCATGTGGACTTTTTTTCCATGTAAAATATTTTTGTAACTTTTTTTTGTTTGTTTTCCTCAAGAAATGTAACAATAGTGCTCAGAACTTGAACAGAAATGTTAAGGTATGAAACAGTAATTATTTGTTGAGTTACATGGTATGCTTTGGTATGTGCAGACTGCACATACCAAACAGAGCTTTTCCATCTTTGTTGTGTCCAATTGTTCGTCTCAAAGGTAGAGAACTCAGACATACTGTAAGTACCCCCGATCTTCTCGTCCTTATAGAACAGTGTATACATTTAAATTCAAGCAGGAGACAGCTACCTTCTGTATGAGGGAGTCACTGTGTTCTGCATTGATCCTCAATCTGGCCCAACATCTCAAAGAGTTAATAAAAACTGTGCCACCATTGGTGCCAAGAGCCATTAAACCTTTGCAGTAACTAAAAATAAGCCTTTACTTACATAGTTGGGGAGATTTTGACCAACAGTTCTTTATAGAAATGTGGCATTCAGCTGTATTGTGGGCTTCTCACAAAACAAAAAGTAGAATGCTATTGAGATTGTTCTTATGAACAGTAAACTAGTATTAATCTAGCCCAGTCCCACTTTTTAGGGTGTGGATGCCATTTTTGCCCACCCTCTTTCTAATCCTTGAATCATGAGTGCTGAAAAGAACCAGCACCACCGATGCTTGCAATACTTTCTTACCGTTCTGGGTTCTTTTGTGATCATCTGGATAAGCCATCGATGCTCTCGGACTAATTTTGTTGATCGAGCATTCCTGTGAATCTTCACCGCTGCTCAGTTTTTTGCCTCCATTTGTCTGTGTATTACTCCTTTAATTTGCATTAATCACTAACTCTCATGATTGGCTTTGTTACTTCCCAGACTGATAGATGTTAATGATTTGATTTCTTGTCACGTGTTGCACTTTGATGTTTTCCAGTCTACATTACGTTGATTCTAATTCTGAAATCTTATATTGGGTTTTTATTTTAACGGTCTAGCAGTAATCGGGTCTTCGTTGGTTGGGCAAAATTTTACTAAAGTTTCCAGACAATGTAGTTAATCACAGTTAATTCTCAGTATTAAAAAAATGGTGGGAAGAGTGAGATAACCTTTTTTTCCTAAATAAATAAAAATCATAACTTTAAAATAGTTTGTTGTTTTTTGGGGATTTTTTTGGAATTGTTAGATTACCTTTTCCATAATCTTTTAATGAGCACCACCAGGTATGCAGTGATAATCACATTCAGGTGATCTCTTCTAATAGTGTTTTTGGTTGCAGTTGCTTCGCCTCTGGAGTAATTAAAATGCAGAACTAGACGGACGTCTTGGAGACATACCAAGCTGCATTCCATGAGGAATGGGTGGATATGATCTCCGGTAATCCCAGATCATCCGGGCCTTGATTGAAGAAAGAGTGAGCTGCGTCTTTATGCATAACTCATCCTGTTTAGTTTCCGATACGCATTAATGCCAGTCATGCATGGGAAACAAACAGGGCCCGTGGACATAAACCTCACCCGAAGCTCTGCAAACAATCCAAAGCAGCACGCCGGACTTAAGAAGCCAAAGTCGTAAAGTGAACATGAGGGATACAGCTGAGTAGGGAGAGATAGAGAATGAATCCTTGTGTTGGGCTTTGCAGAAGGAAGCTATTGGAAATCTCTCAATAGGAATCATAGCAATAAAGGCTTTACAAAATATCCATTTATAATCCAAAAAGCTGTGTGAATACTGTATTTATGTGTGTGAGTGCACACGTGGGTGGGGAAAGGGTACATGTAATGCTTGGAAGCTGCATGTTTATAGAAGCCAGCGCTTTTTCTCACTCCGTCAGCACTCTGGTTTGACACAAAGCTGCAAGTGAAAGGACAGGGCAATATTACTGGCTGTTTGTTTGGCACATTTCCCCCTGTCTATCTGTCACTCCGGCTCAGCATTATGGCCACTAAATGAGATGCTCTGATGGCTCCTCAGTCACATCAGTGGCTCAGAGGGGAGACTGACTGATGGCCTGGACAGCAAAGATGTATGACTTGGGAAGAATAAGCTGTAAAGCCAATAAACAGGAGGACCAGTTATTGTGTGAAATAGAAGGTACCGGGTGGAAGGAGAGTCCAGGTTCGTGTGGAAGATTGGCTATTGTGCATGCAGATACATGAAAGGCAGGAGGAGAGTGTTGCCTTTAGTCATTCCTGTTTATCTGAATCTAGCTGTCATATAAACAGGAATTTTCTATGCCACTTGGATTGAGCTGGAGCCAGTTTATATATAGACAAAGCAAATCTCTGTTAAACTTGGTTTAAGTGGTGGGTGGTCAACCACAGAGGTGCCTCTGGCCAGTTGCTCACAACAAATCAGCTGCTATTTTTCCAGGAAAGTCAATGACAGACAGCTTGGTGTCTTGGATACGGCAGTAAAATGTTAACGCTTTGAAATATTTTAAAAAGAGGTTTAAGAAGTTTAATAATAATATCTGTGATGATAATGATCTAATTTCCTTCACAACAATATCAAATAGCATACAGTGGATGCTCAGTATTTGTGTTGTTTCTGGACCACAACTGACCATGAATGCATAAAACCTGCCAATACTTGAAACTCCCTCTAAAAACAATTAGAACTGCCTATATTTAACAGTTTAAAAATATATATTCTAAAATGCATCAATAGACACAGTGAATCAAGAACCAGTTTATTTATATAGCGCCAATTTACAACAGGTGTCGTCTCAAAGATACATCATAACAAATCAATTTGAAAAAGTTTCCAATCCAGTATTTCAGTGGATACCTTCTTACCACCATTTGTAGGTAGAGGCAACCAGGGCAGAGAAAAAATAATGGGCTGTTGATTTAGCTACTTTGACAGGCCTGATGTGACATTTACTTATTGTTACTTACTGTCGGCAATGTTTTGTCTGTTTCACCGTGGGAGGGTGAGGAAAGTAATTATGAATCCATTGTATGAATAGACATGGTAAGAAAAGGGTAACCCTGTTAACTAGTTAAGATTTACATCTGGTAACTAACAGTAAGGTATATTGCATAAATCGTTCTACATTTGTTTGTTTTGTTTTCTGTAAAACTGCTATAAAATGAATGGTTGAATGGTTTCTTTCTGCATGGAGTTCGGATGTTCTCCATGCAAACACAGCTTCTCTCCAGGTACTGTATCTTTCTGCTTCAGACTAAAAACATGCTAGGTTAATTGTGTGTTCATGGATGTTTGCTCTGTGTGTCCCTGTTGTGGGTGTCTGTGTGTCTGTCCCCTGTCATAGGTCAATGTGCCCCTGCAAGGCACTTAACCCCTAATTGCCTACCAATGCATGTATTGGTGGTGGCTATAGTGACAAGTCTGGTAAAAGTCTATTTTACTATTCCATTTAGTCCCTGCCTGGTGGTGAATGGGTGACCTATGGGCTGCTCCCACAGTGAACACTGGATATAGGCACTGCTGTTAATGAAATGCCCACATGATTGTTTGCAATCATGATAAGGCTAAGTTGATTCTCTTAATAAATAATTTTCCTAAATTTGAAATTTCATTCAATTATTTTTGTTAATGCCAAGATCCGAGCCCAAAATATCACAATAATCCAACAGCAAGTGCATGTTATTAAAAGTACTAATACACAGAACTTGTGTACAGAGCAGAGGTAAAATCATCAGACATATGTCTATTCCCATCAGCTAGTTATTGAATGTCAAGCTTTCATATGTTTATAACATTTTAAAGCAACAGCAATGAAACTTGCTTGAGTGGCATAGCTAGTATGCAGCTTCCAAAGATCTTAGCTCACTTATTCAACGGTGAGCTGGAACTCCAGGTAACAATGTGGGAACAGAGAGCTGGATTGCTCTTTATTAAGTTAATTCTGCAGGCAAGAAATCCAAAAAATGTCTTCATCTGTATTTTCTTGGGATATTGATGTTGGTTAAACATTCATTCATCCATTTTTAGTTCTTTTAGCATAAAACATAAACAGTATAATCCTGCATGCAACATGTAGAGAATAGAGCCTTAGAGAAAAAAATAGACGAGTCAAATTTAAAATAGCTAAACGAGAGAATATTAAATTTGATATAATAATGAACAGAGATCCTTATCATAAAATCCTTAATATTTCTGCCTCATAGAGTCCATTTTAATTTTAGAAGATGGACAAAATCTTAAGAATTTCTGATTACAGTGAGAATTAAGTAACTGGTAAGGCACTCAAATCTCAACAACTGACTATTGATTAAGGAACCAATCCTTCAGCATATTACTGTGCAGATTGTTAAATGAAAAGCAGAGTTGTAGCAATGAAACTTAATTCAAATCTATTGTTTCTTTTTTTGTTGTTGTTAAATGTAAAATAAAAGTTCTGGGCATTTATCAGGCCAGCAGTCAGGTTTCTGAAGATGGTAGCGGCCAGAGAACACAAGGCAACAGAGAATATGAATACAAATAGCAGCCTAAACCTGACAACAGTGAAATAGAATGCAACATGTGCTGTAAGTACTTAGGTGGAAGAGAAAAGAGCAAGTCAGACATTTAAAACAGCAAAAAGCAGAACATTTGTTGGGGCAGTAAAATGACAATTTCTTACTATAGGGGCTACAAGGTCCTTTTACTGAAGCAATATTTGCAGCTAGGAAAAGTCAAGCACCCATCAAGGTGTTGTCTGATGTCAACAGAGATATGAAAAGTAAAGGGCATCGGGCAAAAGAAAACACACTTCAGTCAACCAGCAGCATAACAGTACTATGCCCCGTCTGTTAGAGGCTGACAGCACAGCAGGCCAACATATGTGATAGATAAATAGCATAACAAGGTTGATAGCAATTTTTCATGATAATGTAGTATTGGTTGTTTTTGATAACGATAATTTTTTTTAACCCAATTCTGTGGAGCAATAGTGAAATTCATATTGGAGACAAGGAGATCAGGGGTCAAACTTGCTGTTGCTATGTTCCAAAAATGAAGTGCGGTTTGCTGTGGTTGACCATTTCAGAGTTCTGATGAAAGAAAGCTTTCAAGAGTCCACAGCTGCACAATCTTTTAAATCCAACAGCACCAAAACAACATGCATCATAGATGAGGCAGTGGCGGTGCATTTTAAATAAACAAGCTAGAAGTGCGGATGAGGTCCAATCCATATACCTTCATAACCAATGCCTATGATGTAACTTGTATGATTATTATCATTTAGTTTTTGTTCATATTGTATCACACTCTGCTCAGTTTCACAATTAAAATGCAGATATTTTTTGATGAAACACCATTATCTTTCAAGGACAAGGAAAAAAAAGAATTATATTAATGTGCAGAATTCTGACATCAATAGCAGTAAAGTTGTGAGTAGATCAGCAGACAAGCCTGTTTTACAGCCGAGGTCATTTATCAAAAACTCAATGAAGAATTAATAAAACATGCCGTACCATTGGTAAAACAGTGTCTACAAACATGGATATCATCCAAAGTGCTTCATGAAAATATAAACAAACAACCATGAAACTGAAACACCTGTCATTTTAATGTGGGAGGTTTCATAGGTAAATTGGACCAGCTTGGTGGGAATATTCATTAATTGCATATTGCACCAGTAAGAGCAGAGTGTGAGGTCCAATTAGCAGGGTAAGAGTTCAAAAGAGGACCAATTTTTGGTGCACGTGTTGCTGGAGCATGTCTGACCAAGACAGCAAGTCTTTGTGATGTATCAAGAGCCACAGTATCCAGGCTAATGTTAGCAAACCACCAAGAAGGATGAACTACATCTAACAGGATTAACTGTGGACGCAAGAGGAAGCTTTCATTCAAAACACATAAAACCCTGGCTGCCCAAATTACATCAGATTTAAATGTGCACCTCAACTCTTCTGTTCCCACCAAAACCTTCCGTCGGGAGCTCCACAGGGTCAATATACACAGGTGGGCTGCTATAGCCAAACCTTTGGTTACTCGTGCCATGGGTGGATCACTTCCAAGAACTACTGAACCACTCTGGAGGACCATGTGTATCCAATGGTTCAAACATTGAATCCTGAAGACGGTACAGTGTATCAGGATGAAAATGCACCAATACACACAGCAAGTCTGGTGAAAGACTGGTTTGATGAATATGAAAGTGAAGTGAATCTCCCATGGCCTGCACAGTCACCAGATCTAAATATTATTGAGCCACTTTGGGGTGTTTTGGAGGAGCGAGTCAGGAAACGTTTTCCCTCCACCAGCATCACCTTGTGACCTGGTCACTACCCTTCAAGAAGAATGGCTTAAAATCCCTCTGACCACTGTGCAAGACTTGTATACGTCATTCTCAAGAAAAATTGATGCTGTAAGGAAGTATTGTGCTCTAAAACCAGGTGTTTTTTTTTTCATTGTCCAACCACTGTATGTCCACAGGTGACCTTGAAATGTTGAGCAAAACACAGGGAGAAACATGCCTAAGTAAGTTGAACTCATTTATAGAGTCTTTTGTATTAGATTTATCTTATTCCATTACACTTATACCTTTATTTTAAATCTAAGACTTTTCTTTACAGGATTCTGGGTTTAACCTTGATGATTTGATGGCATGATACATCTCTGTCATGTGCAAACTAGCGACACTGTTGCACACAAACATGTAGGTGTAACATAAAGTAGCTGAAGGGAAATAAACTAAACCAATGTGTTTTATGCAAGAGCATAAAATTCCAACCATATAATTTGCCATCTAGACTTTCTCGGGCACAAAGTGGATACAATTTAATCCTTCATGAACTTCGATCCTCCATTTTAGTGGGAGCAATATATACTGCACAATGGACAGACAGATCGCTTCTGTAAGTAAACTGGTTCCATGTGGAGGTGAAGGCTCCTTAGAGGGCCCCATTTCTAAGACTGTTTGGTCTAATTTACCAGAAAATATGATTGGAAAAAGAAGGACAGAATGACCACAGCCCGCATAAAATCTGTCCTTTACCTTGGACTACTGACCTGAGTAAATTCACAATTCCCCTGTTGTAGAATTGAAATCTCTCTCAAAATGGTAACACCCCTCTCCTTGTTATTTCCCATGTTTCTCTGAACAATCAGAATGATTAGAATCATAGAATCAGAATCAGAGTTGGCTGTCAATTAAGTGAAAAAGTGTGTGATTTCTATGCAAGATGAATATTTCAATCACTGAATAGCTTTGCTTTTATTTCCGCTTAATAAAAGGACTGATCATAATTTTCTTAATGAAGCATCTATCATCACATGAAGACATCTGAAGTATTTTAGGGATAGAAAGGCCATTGTTGAAAACTAAATGCCACCAATTTTTGTTATTATCTATTCTCCTCCTCTAAATAAAATTAAGTCTGAGATTTGTCAGACAAAGGTCTTTAGTAATCACTCATTTCAACCGGAATTAAGAAACTCCAGCTTTATAGAAGGTGAAACTATATAGTCGCAGATTACACGACTTGACACAGTAATCAAGCACATTTCACTGTGCACAGCAATGAGGCTTTGGAAAGCAACCAATAAAACCCAGGTTGATGGGAAATACAACAGAAAATAGCATTACATTTATTTATAAATATATGTACATTTAGTGGGTCAGCTATGACTCAGTTTATAGCATTTTCTGTCAAAGTAAAATTAACTCTGACTAAATGAAGCCTTAAGCCTTACAGAAGAAATATTTTGTTTCTTTTTTATGTGGAAAAGTTTTCCCTTTCAGTCCTCCAAGGTGCAACCAGAAATTAGGTAAATTAAGGTAATTTATACTGCTTGTAACATTACATTTTTTTTTCTCTGCGTAGTGATCATTTGTAAAGAAAAACTGTGTAGTGCATCTTCTATATTCAGCAAATATACGTTTTTGTTCAGAAGAACAAAAACAACAACAGACTATTGTCCCAAGGATGCAGCTTCTCTCTTTTAGGATAATGCAGCTGCTATCCAGGATCTCAGTCATTTACATAAACTCCACATTAATTGCCACAGGTGAGGGTTTGAAGGTAGATGGAACAGTAAATTACCTCAGGTTCTTTTTCACCAAAACAAACCATTCATAGCTTGCATTGCTCCTTAAAAAGCCCTGGGGCCTCAATTATAAAACTATACACAATGTGTGCCTATACGCTTGTTTGGGCTTTTAATTGCACTCCACGTCAAACTTTAACCATAGATTGACTTTATTGTGAATATTCATAAACCACAGTGAACTGGCTAACCATAACTATAGAATAGGACTTTTCAAATAAACAAACAAACAAAAAAAATGTATTACAGGAAGTCTTAATCAAAAATGAAAGTTCGCACAATATTTAAACGTTTTCTCACCCTCACACTCCCCGATAATCACCCCACAGTTAACTCACATGATTTCTGTAAACATCTGCTTAACACCCTCACATAATGTTGTGCGACGGATGCATCGTCCAGATTGTATACGACAGAATAGGGAATTTTAAGAAATAACCAAGACCTTCTTGACCAGGAGGATGATGAATGTCTTAAAAAATGATTCAGACTCCATTACTACTGGATCTGTTTGCTGAGCCTGGTCCAACATGTCAGACACCGACCCAATGGAACCATGCCATGCCTATTAAGTTACAGACATTAACCACTCTGGATATCCTCATAACTACATCCTACAAGGTCAAACAGGCACACAGGAATGTGATTGAATCCATTAATAAATTACTCTAATGCCAATTTAGGAGGCAACATAATTATATGTCCTATTTTTGTATTCCAGCTGGTACTAGCACACCCTGGATGTCATTGTTAACCTGTCCAGTTTGAGACAGCAGAATTTCACACACCTTTGGAAAACAGGTCTACACTAAAACGGGGTTTGCTGGATTTGTGGGGTTTTCCTAATGTGATCAATTAACTGGTCACATAGTTCTATAAGGGCTTCTTATGACAATGTATTTGTGGATGTAAATAGAGCCTATTTTATTCATGTTATGTATGACTCCAAAACACACCTGACATATTTAGTGGTACGCTGGCCTGGCTCATCACATCACTACTTTTGTAGGTAAGAGACTTCGGTCAGTGATCTTGGAGGTGAGTCCACGAAAAACTATTCTTCTGAATATCTAAGTATCAAAGCCAAGTTACTGATGCACTATTTGGCTATAATCCCTGAGGCGCTGAGTCCTAACCCCCTCTCCAAACACCCAGCAGCTGTAAGAGCTACAATCTAAAATGCCGTTGGCGGTGTGTTAGCTTTATTTCATTTTACTGTGGTAACATGAACCATGTGTTTTGAACTCTCCACCTCAATAACATCAATATTTGCCCATGTATTTCCTTTTTTACCAATGGTTGCCAATGTGGGCGTGTTAAGGGCCAAACAGGAGGCGGGACCTTGTGTACAAACCTTAGAGTGCAGCTGTGATCAAAGATGGAACATTACTTTCTTTGGGCCCCCCCAAAAAAAAACTATGCCAAAGAAGTAAAAAATAATAATAATGAGCTGTAGCGCCTTTGTGCTCTTTTAGTATAGATCATATGAAATTGATTAGAAATTGACAATATTGGATGAATGTTTGTTGTGCATCATTTCTGGCTCTACATCACAATTCTACCGAAAGGTAACTTGTCTTGTTTATTCAGGTACAGCCAGATGTTTTAATATGAAAGGATGAGTCTATCATAGGATGGATATGGATGTTGAAGTCTGTAAAAATCTGTCGATTCACAATAATGACCACATGAATGTTTTTCCCATGGAATACTTTGTGAAATGACTTTGGACCGTTTATGAAACAAAGGCAACATCATTTATCACCAACAGTTTTGGTGAGAATCTGTTCTAGCTGCCACATTGTAAGGACAAATCTGGTTAGAAACATCAAAACAAAACCACTGTCTCTCTCATGCATTCAAATGTGTCACATTCACTTACCACACTTGGCCTCGTTCATTATGTTATTTTTACTTTAAATTTATTCTCAAACATTAATAGAATTTATGATTGATATTCTTAACTCTGTACGGAGTTGCCTTTGGATCAAGTAAAGAAGTAAAAAAGACTTCTGATAGTATCTGGACTATAAAAGGCATTTTATCGAAATGTGATGGTCTGCAAAACGGGCCAGTTGATGTGTACATTAATGAAATGCTTCACTTCAGTGCGTTTTTGCTTTATTTCTTGAGGGAGAGCGAAAATCTGTGCTTGTTTGGATGCAAAAAATCTAGCTACGCCACGGGGGCCCCTGCAGCTGTAGACAGTGGCTCTACTGTGTTAAAACGGTGAACAAAAAATTCTCTATCTATCCCACGATGTCTAAACAGCCCAATCTTTCCTATTACTCACTTTTTCTATCTTCTTTGATTTCCCATCATTGCCATTATTTTGCATTCAAACAGATTCTGTTTAAACAATCCATAAGTTTTAGTCTTCCATACTTGAAAGTACTACCAAGTGATTGCAAAAGAGATTGAAGTCTTCCAGAAAAGCCTTCCAGCACCGCCGCATTGAGCCACTGAGGTGGAATAAATCCAGGAGCCTCCAGTCTTGGCTTTGAATAGACCCACATCCATGAAATCAAGGCCAGAACAACCGAAAGCATTGAACCTTAAAGGCCTTTCCTTTGGGATGTTTAGCTTCTCTTCCGCCAATGATGATCTACCCTGCCGTCACAAAGAATGACTTGAGCTGCTTAATTAAATAGAAAGAAAAAACCCTATGTCGTCGTCCCAGTTTCTGCTTGTCCTTCTCCTCCTTCGCCACCATCGTATTTCAAATGGCACTGATTTTGTTTTCCATGGCGATAACAGACATTTCATTTCTCTACAAACAATCTCGCCCAACCGTATTTAAATTGCCAACATCATTAAGACCAACTGTCAAAGTTGGTGACAATGTTTGGCCCCTACCAAACTGATCACCATGACTTTATGCCAGGTCCAAACAAAGTCAAAAATGGTTGCTTTTTCTCTCAGAGCATTCACAAGAATCAGCAGTAACAACCTCAGTGACAGAATCTGCCAATGACCGCACATTTATATTCCAGCCCCCGGCGAGGTCAAGACTAACACCCTCACTTGTGCCCACACTGGCTGAATCCATTTTGTTTTCTCCAGCAGAGACACAAGGCACTGCAAATTGCCAGAGGTGGCCTCTAGCAATTCGGACGCCACCAGCACTCTGACCGAGATCTCTTGTTGCACCAGGAAAAATAGAGGTCAGTCACGAGTCAAGCCACCAGAGGAGCTGCATGCTCCTCAGAACCGGGATTTTTTTACTGAGGATTGGATTTAGAGCTGGAAGAGGTAAGTCGCAGTTGAAAATATGCCAGGCCTAGCCAAAATGTTTCTTTACCTCTTCAGATCATCGGTTGAACAATGATCATCTGCAGACAATTGAAGGAGAAACAAAGTAAAAAAATGCACAAACATAAATTAGTAAAGAATTCATTATTAAACATCTGGTTCCTCATGTGGTTTGGGATGAAGAGCTACATTCTTATTGCAGATACAATCTTATACCAAGTTCCAAAGAAAACAGAAATTGCTCTGTTTTGTACATCTAAAATGAGCAACCTCTAAAAAGATGAGCCCTTTAAAATCGAACCACAGATCCACTGTAAGACACCATTTACTGTTACTGGATCTGATGACACACTGGCAACTATTCTCCAACCAGGCAACTCTGAATGTACTTCTAGAGATTGAGTTTTAGCTCTCACTTGTATGTCACTATGTAGATTTCCATGACTTTGTGCTTTTTAATGTAACACAGATCACACAAGGGGGTTAAAGAGCATGCAAATAAATGCTAACCATTAAATTACTACTTCTAAATCCTGTTCCTTTTTCTCACAATGATATAATGCCAAGCTCTGACATCTAACAAGATTCTGGATCTGTCACTGCTGTTAACTGCATCATGCCTCTTACATACACATTTACTATACACGATAAACTGTTACTGTCCTTTTGACACATTCAATTAAATAATGATGTGACTTACTTGATTACTGTAAAGTGAACACCAGAATGTCTCTACGGACCTCTTTATTTTATTTTCCCTCCCCCATTCCCTCTGTAACTGATGGGTTTAATTAAAAACAGGTCCTCTGTTGTGGTCAAAAAAAAAAAAAAAAATTGGGTAAATGAGTTGACAAGTGTTTGAAGAGAGGAGAATAAGAGTGAAAGGAGGCGATGTGGAAGGGTCAAAACAATCCAAAAGCCCTACTTAATAATTAAAGATATGAGAGATTTGTCCCAGAAAAGTTATGGGTCTGACTTACTTGACAGACTTGATTGAACAATTTATTTATCCAACAATCCTCCTGCAGGAGTGAAAATGTAAAGAATAAATTGTTCAAAATACATACTTATTCGCTAACGTCGGGGTCACTGTGGTCCCAACCTGCACTTACTGGCAGATTCAGCAATCTATTAATGTTAAAAAAGACAAATTTCTTCTGTTTAGAAGTAATAAAGAGGCTTTTAAGGCATCCAACCTAGAGAATCTTCAAAGACAAGAGGCCAAGGAGGTATTCTTTCCTGAACGACTGGGGTCCTGCTCTATTTTGTCCTATGCATGCAGTAGCTCTTACCTGGTACTCTGGCTTTGGCCAACAGCCCAAAAACACACAGAAGCACAAAAGCTTTAGAAAAGTTTGGTATTCTTTGGAATTAGGGAACACAAATACATAAATAAATGAACATTGTAAAATGTGCCCAACAGCTTCAACATAAGTTTACCTTAATTTGTATCAATATGCACAATGGAAACCATCTTAGTGCTGGAGTACAAACTAATATCAACAGTCTTCCTTACTGTATATTGGCAAGTTAAATGAGTTTCTTGATTAGCTGCTTTACCAACAGTAGATGTTAATGTCTCAAGTAAAGTAGCATTTCTTCAACATATTTTACTTTCCAAAGCATACAGTAGATATACTGTACAAATAAAACAAAAGCCAATAGGCAAAAAACCAATACTGAACAACAGATTGGTTAGGGTCAACCAAACAGAATACAAATGTAACTTTAAAATGACAGTGAGCAGCAACATTTCTCCTTTATTGTAGAAGAAATTCATTGTCACCTCAAAAAAAATTCTACTTTGCTACAGGCAGATAACTGGACTCTGCTCGAAGATTGGGCTGCTTATAAAGGATTTTCTTTACTTTCATACTATATTAATTCTAGTCAAAACCCTGCATCACTTTTCTGGGTCAAATACATAGAACTGTGTTTACTCCCAAAAAATAAAAACATATGTCAATAATAAAACAATAGATCTGGTTCTAATCCCTACTCAGGTCATCATCGCTGCGGTGGTGTCTGGGCCAACTTCATCATCCTCCCATGCCCTATTATCATCATGTATGTGTCTGCTGACCCAGGCCATCTGCTCACTCTCTGAAACTGAGATTAGGGGTGTAGTGCATGACAGAAAAGGGAAACACATGTCCGGACGACCGAATTTCTGTCACCCAAAGATGGCCAGTTAGATTAGACAAAGATGCTAAGATCGAATGTAACAAGAACAGTTGTGGCTCAGACAGGAATCTGTCTGCCACCTGATTTTCAAGCTGTGGCCAACAAATTAATACCATCAGTGTGGTTAATAATCTCCCATACACTCATCCTGTTCTCCACATGCTCCACATTCACTCTCCCTTCCCTATTTCTCTTTACTTAAATATAGCTTGTAATAGTGCCAGCTTGAGACTCTGACTTCCACAATCAAAGTCGGGACCTCGGTTTAGGTTTGAACCACAGTCGAATAAGTGTCAAGATGCGGAAATGCAGGATGCATCAAGGCTGAATTTGAAATGTAGAAAAAGAGGAAGATCTGCATGTTTTCATATAAAAATCTCCCAAGGTAAAAGCGTCTAGCTAGTGTTCCCTAACACCTACATCCGTCAAACAAGTGCAGGTATTGTCAGCCTGCCCTGTTTTTTTTTATCCCACAGTTAAAATACACAAATTAAAGATGTTTTCTTACATGATCCTGCAGCTCCTATACTGGCTCTAAATCAACTCTGTAGTTCGATTTAAGATCTTGGTTTTCTCCAACACGAGCATACATCATGTGAGCAAGGACCTATACCTAGGACCCCCTCTACAAATGATTAGAACTGCCTATTTCTATAGATTAAACACCAAATATAGCTTATTGTGCATTAATAAACAGTGAACAGTGTTTATCTTTGCTCTTATGGGTAGAACCAATAAATGCCAAGAAAAACAGCGTGTTTCCCATTTAGAGGAAGTTTTATCATTTCATTAAGTCTGAAAGTAATCTGTTACTTTCATCTGTAGGAGTGCAAAGACCACACGGACTGCAACCCACCACGCTCACTTTTACATACAACCTTTTGAAAGGAAACAGCTATGTAGACCCAGGCGTTCCTGCTTGTTCCTACAGTCAAATTAACACCTTTTAAATAATCATTACCAGATGACCGTTCCTCAAAGATGTCAGAAAAAAAGCTAGAAAGTAGAAAAGAGAACTTTGTCTTAAAAGAGATAAGTAGGACAGATGGGATGGAGGCAAGGGGGCGAAGGTAAGGATGCAAAGTTATTCAAGGTTCTATTCTCAGAAGCTACACCTACACCTTGCTGTTGGTTAGTTTAGCATAGCATCTCATCACGCCTATTGCTAAAACTGCCTTAAAGGGTCACAACACAATACATCAACTACTCTTTTTTTATTCTACATAATGCATAATATTTCTGAGAGGGAACAGAAAGTGAACTAGAAAAACATTGGTGAAGTCACACAATCTTAGAGTAACAGCGAATACTTAATGGGAAGAGGTAAGAGAAGGCTGTAGATCTAACATTCCAAGTCAAAATCAGACGAAAGCATTTGCAAATGAAGAGATCGAAACTAACGTAAGCGGTTGTAGAATGGTGGCGGTTTTAACACGTTAAAGCTCAGTAAAAGTAGTAGCAGCTAAAGATGGCTTGTGGTCTAAAATGTTAAGCGGAAAAAGCAGGAGTTCATCAGTAGATGTGATTACTGCCAAGAACATCCAAAGAGCTTGAATTAAACTTGTTTAGAGCCACAAATCTTACAGGACCTTTTGATGAAAGAACTAATTATTAAAAAAAATCTCTACATCAAATCTGTTGTGTGTTGTTGTTTTTTACATTTTAAAACAGAAGAAAAATTAAAGATTTGTGCTTTTTTTCTTTTTTTCTTTTTTTTTACAATGTGGGAGGATTTGGGAAAATGTGAAGAAAAAAAAATAGATAGAAACGAAAACCACTTTAACCTGCAGGGTTTAATCTGTATTTTTTTTTAAACTAAAACACACAATTTGCACCTTTTGCAGGTTCAGAGGAGACAAACACAGATCAGAAAACCCAAACATGTGGCATAGAAGAATAAAGACGCGATAAAAACCACTAAGGTTCTTATGTAGGAACACTTCTCATCGATCCGTTTTCCATTCTGCTGATTAAACCACATATTTATTGACAGCTGAGATATAAACGAAGACAGACCTGACCTCCGCTTTTCTGTCCATCCCATCGGTGTTAATGGAGATAAAACAACCTCGTCTAGGATGTTTATGATGCGTCATCCACCTGATGCAGTAAAACCTAATAGGAAAGTGATGAGGGAAACATGTCTTGGACTTTCTGCTTTGATTTTGACAGAGTTTATCCATTTCAGAAAAGCGCCTCCATGTTCCTACACCAATCTGAATGCAAACAGAAACAAAGCAGGAGTGTTTACGACGCAGTTTAAATGCTCTGCAGGCTTAGATGTCTCTTGGTCAAACTTGGAGGTTTAGAAATTGTAATTTATTTTCTAATCAGTCTTTTTTTTTCTAGCTACTTCATTATCATATTCTACAATTCCACTGTAAGCCCTTTTTTAAACCCCATCCAGCACAAATCACAGTTGTTCTGTTTAAAAGCCTCGTATTATTTTCTCCTGAACCGCTCAATTCTCTTCATTACCTTTTGTGTAACGCCGCACTCTATTTTCTCAAGTCACACCCCCTCACTCCCACGTTTGCCCTTTGAGAGCTGTGTGTGTCAGGATTAACGCTGAGGAGGATCCACAGTAAACGTGGAGACACACAACAGTCAGTCAGCCTCTTCCCTCCCAGCAGACCACCTGTTCTAAATGCATTCTAAGCTTCCGCTAACCTTCCCTCTGTGTCTGGAGCTACTTGTTGAAGCTCGTTCACGTGGTTTCATTCCAGGATTTAAAATTGGTTTAAGAAGGCAATGAGTTTAGTTGAATTGATGGTTTTTGGTTTGCTCGACAAACTGATTTTTGGAACCATCTGCCATTCTGTACCAAAATATGTAATGAGTTAGGAATAACGGAAAAAATAATGTCCTCAAAAGTGCCGTCCATCCATCTAGTCTATCCGCCTATCACTTATTCGAAAATGTACCTCAGAGAAAATTGTCCAGAAGGGAAACAAAGGCACACAATGCATCCATGATGAGATGGAACATTAGATTTCTGAAAAAGTGATCAAGAATCTTTGCGCTAACCAGCAGCAACCAGCTTTCACAATCCTAGTGAATAACATCAGACTTTATACAGCGTAGTACAAAAGTGGGAAATCATTCACTTTGGACAATGATATGTTCACATGTAATTTTACTACCACAATGTTATAAATTGAGTTCTGAGCAACTTTTTCCTATTCAAATGTAATGAAACAATCCAGAATAAGGAGAACCATATTTTCTCTGTTGGTAGCGCACCTTTTTTTCTTTAATGGAAAGGTGGAGGTATTATTTTACATTTGTGTTTGAGAGAAATAATATTTTATAGATTTGTTGTGTTTGTTAGGTCAAACATTTTGCTTCTTCTTCTCCCGGTAGTTTGCTGGAGTTCTGATCCATTCCTCCCATCAGAACTTGTGAATTATCTCTATAACTAAGATCAGGGGTTTGTAAAGGTTCCTGAAAACATTGACTTTGTTGTCCTTAAGCCACTTTGTAACCACTGTGGCTGTAAGCTTAGGGTCATTTTGTGAAGCTCACCTATAACTCCTGGACTGAAACAGTCCCACCACACAGCTCGCTCATGTTAGCCATGTGTTAACAGGCTAATAATCATCCAAATATGAAAATAACAAAATGACCAAACAGTTTTACTTTAGTTTATTCAGCCAATATCTTTGTTTTAGAAGAAAAACATCTGAAATACTGTTTGAGGAAAGACATCATGGGATTCTGTCTGTTATAGAGCATTTAGTGAGCTCCCGACCTAACACAGGTCCTTACCAGCGCACCTCATCCAACACACCTACATCAGTTACCTACTTTTACAGACCAGTTCTCCTGACTCCAACTAATGACCTGATCATTGATTCAGGCGTGTAAGACGGAATCTTAATGATGCAGCACAACGGCCCTCTGAGACCGGAGATGACTCCAACTAGGTTCCAAGTCCAATCAGTCGAGTTAATGTTCATTTATTGAAATCATCCTGGCCTTTTGAAATGCATCTACAACATGAACTGATTAGCTGTGACGTCATTTCCACTTCTGAACTCACAGTGTGTGCACTAAATGTTGCGCTATAGCTTATGTAAGGTAAAAGAAATTGTAAAAAAATAATAATAATAATCTATTCTCAATTGAAAAGTTAATTCATATTTCATCCATATCCAGAAAGTTATGGCTCAAAGGCAGTCAGTACTCTGGGAGGTGGGTATTTTCTACATGGGTTTATAGTCAAGACATTTTAGAAACCCTCGGTGCCATATGCAACGTGGGCTAAAACCCATCAGATCTTTTGTGAATTGATTCAATTACAATTCACAATTCCAACGCATGGTATAAGCTTTACTGCAAATTTTTCAGTAGGTTTGAGCAATGAATAAAATTTGAAGCAAAAGCTTGAGACATTATAGAGACCAAATCCCAAAAGACTTGAAGGTGATTCCTTCCGATTATGCACTAAGTTGTGCTGGTGCATAAAATACTCTTTAGTTTGCTATTATATTTTACCAGGATGTAGAAAATTTGCTGCATCACAGATTTTAGCAGATTTTAGAAAAGATCCGACTCTTCCTTAACCTTTTCTGTTCATTTTAATTATCTTCCTCAAGTGTCTGAGCGCGATGACAGCGCTGACCTCCACGAAGTGAACTAAATCAACGGCAGGTCGCATCAAAGTCTTCTTCTTTTTTTCCTGCAGGCCCATTCACCCTGCGCTCATTTGAAAGGTTTGCTTGTTACATTAAATCATTCCGTGGAGCCCAGTTGATCCTGCAGAGCGGGGAGTGATTTAGTTTGTGCTGCTCACCGACTGCTTCTGCTCATCATGCAACTGACATCTATGCGCCACAGTATTTATAACCCACATCACACAGCACAAAAAAAAAAACAGCTGACACTTTCACTTGTCAGCCATGTCACTGGGGGCAATTCTGCGCCAAACCGAGGAAGATAATGTTTGGAAGAATTCGGGAATCGTCACAAGCTGTCGCAGCCATTTAAATGTCAAAGCAGCCACGGGCGAACATGAAGAGGACTTGACGTCCTGTCTGAAAGTGGCTCTGTGGATGCCAGGTATTGTTATAGCCCCAAATTCTCTTTTCGGAACATCCTTTCAGGCTGTCACTGAGCGCCTGTCAGAGAATGACTGATACAAACAGGGACTGTTAGGATCAGTTGTCACTGCGGTTCCAACTTAAGCCACGGCTCGGAACATCTAAACGGTCTACACAGATATAGACATTTTAGCGGGCCCAAAGTAACCAGGAACATGATGTCGAGACTAAAATAGCGCCACCTATCACTTTTATTAGAAAAGGCTGCGTTTAGACTACAGCTGCCAAGCAAGCAGCATGTCTGTCTGCAGCAAAAGGCACAATTTACCGAGGTAAGTTTTTCTCTGTTTCAAAACAGACATTATCAACAATTCAGCTCAACTTGATTGTTTTGGAAATGGAAACAACCAAAAACCTGATCAGTGCCTGAACTTTTGTAACACTTTCATGTCTATTCAGCATTAAAAAGCAAAAGAATGTCAGGAGCCTATTTCCACGAAACAAAAACATGCTAAACATCTCTTATACTGATGGAACTAGGATAGAGAACTATGTGCATTATAGATCTCTATCTGAGTTTGTGGTAAATAATAGTAATAATAATAATAATAATAATAATAATTATTATTATTATTATTATTATTATTATAGGACAGAGAACTATGTGCAGTATAGATCTCTATCTGAGTTTGTGGTAAATAATAATAATTATTATTATTATTATTATTATTATTATTCTTATTATTATTATTATTTTTATAGGACAGAGAACTATGTGCAGTATAGATCTCTATCTGAGTTTGTGGTAAATGACTCACATTCCACTTTTATCTTACAGTTTCGTTTTTTACTTTCTAGTCGTGAAAGTGGAAAACTGTCACATTTCAAGAGGATGTTGATTGTGATGGAAGCAATGAACGATCCAGACACATTTTTAAAAGGCTCATTTAGAAAAATCACAAACTTAAAATTCAACACCCCCATAATGCCAGAAGAAGATGAGAACTATAATACAACAAGCAGAGACGCCAGAAGTGACTTTCAAGCCTCGCTGGTGAACTTTAACCCTCTCTGGTTTACCTGTTGGTCGCTCCGGGTTCTCTGCGGCGGCCAGCATCATCATCATCATCATCACCATCATCACCATCATCACCATCATCCCGATCATCCCCAGCAGCGCTGCAGGGCGCATCGTGTCTGCGGCTCCAGAAGTACGGTCCTGTCCGACCCGTCAGCAGAACCAGATCCTGGAGAGAAGTGTTGCTGCGGCTGGAGCTTCAGCGGAGCAAAGACTGAGAAGTTGCGATCAGCTCCATGGAGACGCCGCGGGTCCTGCGCAGCGCAGGGATTCAAACTCACACCCCTTCCCTCCCTCCTCCAGACTCCAACTACTTTTTTGAGAGTGTGCGTGTTGTTGTTTTTCTCCACTGTCACACCAAGAATTGAGACGCAACAATGCGGGTCTGCAGCGCCCCCACGTGGCCAGATTTGCGCTAAGAGTTGAAACCAGAAGTTTACATACGCCTGATTAAAAAAAGACAGAATTACTTAAATGATTTTTGTTAGATGACACGATAATAACAGAAGGAAGATTTTGCATTTATTTATTAAGGAGATATTTGATTATATCAAATATCTCTTTAAAAACAATATAGGGAAAACCAAGATGATGATGTCATTTTATAGGAAACTTCTGATAGGTTCACTGGCTCATCTAAGTGTTTTGTTTTTCCCTTAATGATTAGAAGCTGGACTAAAAGACAAACAAGAGGGAGAGAAAGGGGAAGACAGGCAGTAAACAGTCCCGGGCTCAAACCGGGCCTGATTGCAGCTAATGTTTTCTTCTACCACTGAGCCATGACAAACCAATCGCCTTGTTGTTCTGACACAATGGGACAGTTTAGATTTGCCACAATTTCAATTATATGGAAGTATAACTTGGGGGTGTTTTACTATCATAAGGCTTAGGAAGTAGATGAGTTCTGTGTCCCAGAGATGAACACGTTTTGATCAAAAGTGTGTATGTCGACCCCTGGCATAAAAGCCAAAGGCCTCCTGAAGTAGAATTCCAAAAGTTTTTAGCTGGGTGAGAGCGCGGTTGGGGAGGTTATATAAATATATGTTTATATCCCTTCCAAATGAAATGGTTAGAGGTTGTGCTTAGTTTTGCATAAACGATTTATGCACAAATCTAAGAAACAAGCACTGCATTATAATAATTGTGTTGGGAAAACATTACACTTGAAGACAATGGTACATTAACCTGTCACGGATGAGGAAGCTATAACTCCTAAAGAAAAATAACATTTCAATAAATGTTTGGAGATATTTACTGTGGTGATAAAACTAAACTCTATAACCACAGTGACTGTTGTTACATTTGGAGGAAAAAGAGCAATACATATAATTCTCAGAACAAATGTGAAGCATGAGGGTGGCAGTATCATGTTGTGAGAATTGTTGCACTTCATAAAAAAAGCAGACATTAAAAGGAAAGAAAATGATGTACAAATATTGAACTAACATCTAGAAACATCATCCAGAAAGTTAAAGCTAAACAATCTTCCACTTAAATTCAAAATAGCACCAGAGTGATATAAAGACAACAAAGTCAATGTTTTGGGATGACCATTGCCAAGTTTTAATCTACCTCTCGAGAAGGAGACGGGTTTCTGTTTCCCAGATATAAGGCGGTTTTGGTCAGAAATAAGCAAATTGCCCTCAAAAACAAAAGGCTGATGACCTTGTTGAGATGCTGACTAAAGCATGTACCAACATGGGCTGAAAGGCCAATCAATGAGGAGGAAGCCATCTCAAAGATTACAGTACAAATACAGCACAAAGCGACAAAGACCTTCATTTCTGGAGACATGTCCAATTTTCAGAATAAACTAAAGTGGGAAATGTTGGCCATAATGACCATCGTTACCTTTGGAGGAAAATAGGAGGATTCTTATATTACTTATATTACAAAATCCCAAATGTGAGGTGAGGGGTGGATGCAGGTATATTTAAGACTTTTAAGATATACAATAAATCTCTGGCATAATAATTCGCATGTTATTGATTCATCTACCAAAAAGAACTGTTTTAGGTTATTTTGACTGACCTAACATGGAAGATATTTGACTTGATTTACCTTCAGACAGTAAGAAAATAAAAGAGGTTGTGTCTTTTCATAAGCAAGTTCCTATCTGGAAAAAGGGAGGAACAGAACTTTAGTGGCTACAAGGAGAGATACACTTAGAAAAACCAAAAAGAGAAAAAGATTTAATTATGGGCAGAAGAAAGTTCAGAAAAGAAAAAGAAAAATGTAACTACATTATTTTGCATTTCCTGCAAAAAGTATAAGGTTGATTGATGAATGCTCTCAGCTGATTTTTTCAGTTTAAAACTGATGAATATGCTCAATGAAAAATAAATCTTGCCAAAATGTAACTAATAGGCATAATTATCATTATGTCATGTTAAACTGGGCGAACAAGTTTAAGTGACTGCAAAACCCCATTTTAGCAATGTAGCATTGGTGTAGAGCCCTGCAAAGCCAAAGAGTCTTCTAAACCGAAGCTGATCTAGTGCAGTAACAATATAATATATGCTACAGCCTGTACAGCTAAAAGGTTTGGTAATAACCTGAAAGTTGTCTGTTATTGTCATCTTTCTTAACAAAAACGTACTCCATCTAGCATGCAACAATAAAAGCTTGTTTTGGTGGCTATAGTTTTGATATTTACAAGTAGGTTATCACAATCACACTTGCACAATTATTATGTAAATCAGTATTTTGACTATGTTATCTAAATCTTATGAATATTTTGGATGCTTAACGGTTAGCATGATGAGTTCCTGTGCAATGGGGATGGTGTGGACTAAGGAGGTTAACAGCCCTATCTGAATGTGTGCAAAGTTTAGTCAAGTTCAGTCAAATGTTTTCTAAATTCAAAGTACTAAAGTACTTTATTTATAAAATATTAATTACAAAAAGTTAAAAATGCTATTCAAAAGCACAACCTGTAATATTTTCAGATTGCTGAATTGTTTTCTGAGAGCTTTTAGGCTTAGGGTAACGTACCTCTTTGAAACCACCAACCAAACCACTGTGGTGACAAGTAGACCCAGTCTGCTACAAAAGGTCTGTACGGGCTATAAAAACTCCTGCATCAAAATAAACTATTGCTCATTGGGTATGACATTAGATAATGTAGTCCTCTTTCAAAAAAGGTTTTTACCCATAGATGGTTCGCCCTCTGGTTTAAATCAGAACTACGTATTTTGAAGCAGAGCGCCCGGTAATTGAGGAGAAAATGGCGTTCTTCACTTCTAGTATTCTTATTTACCCTGGAAAAACAGTTTGCTGCTGTATGAAAAGACCCTTTGCCAAGGATGAACAGGAAATCTTTTATCAGGATTGTAATATTTATCCTAGATTTCTTTATACTTCAGTTGTCGAACTTAAAAAGAGAAATGTCTGTCCATCCATCCATTCCTGCAGGTCTCAGCACTAATGGCTTTTTGTGATTCTTTATTAAAAAAAAATTTCATTTATTAAAACTAAAAATGAATCTAATTGTTGGGATCCTTCCAAACATGATAAATAGGCAGCAATGGACTGTACCTATAAACCCTGATATCTGGACAGTTTTGATCCAGTTGAGATCTCAGAGCAATAAAAAATTATAGCCTTCATCTAAAACTTCAACTTGTATGTTGGACCCAATCCCAACCAAACTGTTTAAAGAAGTATTCCCTTTGATCACTAAACTCGTTTTAGATATAGTTAAGCAGTCATTAGTGAATGGATATGTAACAAAGGCTTTTAAGGTTGTTGTAAAAAAAAAACCTCACTTAAAAAAACTCTCTTGAACAATAAGACTTAGTTTATTACAGACCTAGATCTAATCTTACTTTTCTTCTAAAACCCTTTGGAAAATTGTTGCTAATCAACTGAACAAGCATCTTAAAAAATAATGACCTGTTTGAGGAGTTTTAGAGCTCATCATAGCACTGAGACAGCCCTCAAAGTCACTAATGATATTCACATGGCCTCAGACAATGGACTTGTGTCTGTTCCAACCCTATTAGATCTCAGGGCTGCTTTCAATCTTTTAGAATTAAGTCTAGAAAAATGCTTCTCCTTGCCTCTACCTCTTATGTCATTCTAAACAGTTAGGTTATCCAGAGGTATCTCTATAGCTAAGCTGCTACCAGTTTCGGTTTCTGGAGGACAATCTGACCACTTTTATTCACTCTACTTTTTTCTACTATCCAATCTGCATGAGTTGCATTGGTTTCAACCGTTAACAATTTTTTCCTGTGTTTTTTTCTCTATAGCAGCTACACTTGGTCTGGTGTTCTGTTAGCTGTACAACTTTTCTAGAGGGGGACAATGGCTGGTGCTTCTGCCATTAACTCAACATTTTTAACCTTCTGCTTGTAACTTTTTACTTCAGTTGACAATGTACAACTACATTAGTTTCCTTATCTTATTTTTGTGATTTCTTTCATCTCACACCTCCAGTCAGTCATGGCTGATGGCCACTTGTGCTGAGGCAGGTTCTGCTGGAGGTTCTGCTCAGGTTTTTTCTCCCCACTCTCATAACATGAAGGCTCAATTTTAGAAATTGCTGTGAAGTTATGCAGGTCCAACAGTGAATGCTGTTAGTCTATGACTCGATGCAATCTGCTGGGTTTCCTTAGATTTGTGTCTTTTTAAACTGATTAGATTCATAAACCAAATATGATGCACTGTTTCATAACTAAGATCAACTAAATTGTTGAGGTCTGTTTAAATGAGGGCGGGAAAGCTCGCCACACTAAAGAAGAAATATGCATTTCCAAATGCATCAGAGTTGTGAGCAGCGACTATAACCAATTACCATCATGTGAGGAGCACTGCTTGCTTAGAAAAGTAAAGGAGCAAATAACAAGCCTCCTAGAAATGAATGAAGTTGAAAGTATTCTAACTGCCTTTGAAACATTTTATTTGAACATAAAAAAATGTTAAGCACATTTTTTGAGTATATGTACTTGAAGCGTTGTATTCCAGTACATCTACTCTGCTACTCTCCACCACTGAGAATTGTGGTGTCGTGTGGTGAACGTGTGGTGAACATTAGTTCACCACACGACAATCCTAAGGACGCACCAATTATTGTGATGGCACGGAAGATAGTCTTAGGATGTTCTTCCTGTGTCAGATATGTCAAGGGTGATCCAGTCTGCTTGGAAGAAAGGTTAGGACTGCTCTCACCTCAATTAAGGGTTTTTTCAACATGTTGGCTTGTGTTGGCCAAATATCGTCAGAATTCTCTCAGGACACACAAGCTTATTCAATGTGATGTGTTTGGGACCGGTTTGATAGATTAATTGGTACCAAGACTGATTGACGGAGTGACAGAGGCAGCTGTGGCTAAAGTTTGGTGGCTGCATCAATCTCTGGGCAAAATATTTCTAAAATAAAGAAACTGTTTGCAAAAAAAATTAATCAATTGTCCCATCTGATTTTAGGAAATTATCCTCGACACATGTTCCACAATGAACAAGACTTATTCCATCTGTTCCCAAGCAAACAGCCATTGTTTAGCAAAAAAGCCTCCTGAAGGTTATGCAAATGTCTGCATGTGAATGCATGTTGGGAACATCTGTGGACTACTCACTGCACAAAGTTTGTTTGTGTCAGATCCTGCCTTCATGTGACGTCATGTTGTCAATTCCCTTAAGATCAGTTTATTCACAACGTTTGTATAATATGTTGTGTTTGTAGGAAACAAATATGATCAAATTGAGATAATATTGATTGGATCACTACTGACAACTAGTAAACATGAGAAGCATCAAAAATAAATTACACTCTAGTGCAGGGGTCCACAACCTTTCCCAATTTAAGCTATTTAAAGTTGCCAACAGTCAAGTAAGTTAACACTGTTATTATGTGCAATAAGAAATAAAGCCATGGGTACAAATAATATATATATATATATATATATATATATATATATATATATATATATATATATATATATATATATATATATATATATATATATATATATATATATATATATATATATATATATATATATATATATATATATATATATATATATATATATAT
>JAVLVB010000185.1:363461-384648 GCA_032876305.1 Orestias chungarensis
TTAACACTGTTATTATGTGCAATAAGAAATAAAGCCATGGGTACAAATAATATATATATATATATATATATATATATATATATATATATATATATATATATATATATATATATATATATATATATATATATATATATATATATATATATATATATATATATATATATATATATATATATATATATATATATATATATATTTATTTTTTTAATTATTATTATTAGTTGTAGTCAAACTAGACAAATGGCTTTTTGTTTTCACATAAGTGAAATCACACCCTTGGCCAAATTCTCTCAATTTAATCGGTGTCAAAGATACAATTTGGCAGAAAAATTGCTTGTCTTAGACTTAAATAATTGCAATAAAAATGCAAAGTTTATTAGTGTTTCTGTGCTTGATAGATGTTGAACATAATAATTTTGAAACAACACAAATTCAGAAACAGTAAGTAAGGACCTGAATCATATATTTGGAACGTCTGTTGTGAAACAATTTGTAGGTCCCTAGAAAATCAAGGATCAATGGTAAAGGACATCAAGATCAAGAGCCTGCGATTCCACTCGTGATCAAGAGCCCTCTAATGGTATGCTCTGGACTTCTCTAGGGTCCCCTGATGGCCAGACGTTGAAGTGCGAGCAGTGCCACAACCCCACATCCATTTTCATAAGGGACCCAAAAGCATGGGTTAGGCCCAAATCCATGACTAGGTGCCCCAAGAGCATAGCTAGGGCCCAAAAGCATGTCTAAGGGCCCCCAAAAGATGTCTAGATACCCCCAAAAGCATGTCTAGGGGCCCCAAAAGGCACTGGGGTCAATGTCCCTATTAGTCAAAGGATCCTTAAAATAAAGAGGCCCTTGTAAATGAAAATATGTTGTATCATAAATGTTGATGGGCATCGCAAAATGCTTATGGCAGCAAATCGTAAATTTGATGTTTAAGGGTGCCAATTGGCACAAACAAATGTGTTAACAGCATGTCCTGGATATAGAAGAGAAAGGGAAAGAATGAATGTAGGGCTGCAGAAGATAGGAGTCAGAAATAAGCTGAAAATATAGTAGAACAATTGGAAAATGAAAGAATAAAGAAAAAAATTATAAGATTCTTGGTGAATACTGGAGTAATTAAAAGAATATGTGGCAGTTTGCCCTGTGGGCTTTGAACACACCACACAAGTGCCTGAATTTTATTGGTTGTGGCGCTGTTGTATATAAACGGCCCTCCTCACCTGGTGGATGTCACGTTGCTTCCTTCCGGTTCAGACCGCCATGACGCATACAAATGCGCACTCGAATGATCCGCTTAACGATACCAATACTGATACTGATCGATCCTTCTTGTGGTCAGAAGCGCATACCATTAATGTTTGCTAGCCTAGCTTTACCTTTGCTTTATCTGTATACCCAGTACAAGCTGCCTGATTCTCCTCTTTGCCGTAGGCGCTACATACAGAGCTCAGTGGTAAGAGAAAAGCTCATTCTTTGTATGCTTTTAGATTCTATTTTTTGACATTTATGTTTGATAGACGCTGCTGTTTGTCCTTGCCTGTTGGTCCTGGCTGACGGTCCGTCTGTTACCCTGATTGTCCGTCTGCTGCAGCATGGCGGTTCGTCCCAGAACGGATCCTTAATTTGAATCGTTGCTGCTTGATTTGTCGTAGACTGCACTATATAATTATGAAAAGATGTATTTAATTTGAATGTTTCCTTTATTTTGACAGGAACAGCCTGTCAGGGTGAGTTTTCTGTTCAGTTCTCCAGGTGGCCACGGGGGGTCACCAGTGCTCTCTTCCAGGCGGGAGCTCCGTCCTGCCCAGGTGCTTCTGGTTGGCGCTGATCAGCTGAGCCAGTATAAGTGGGGTGGTGGATCAGCTACTCGTCGCCTGAGTGTTTGTTACCATTGGTAAACTCCTTGTCTCAGTGCCATTCTAGTTCCTAGTGCTTCCTTGTAGTTCTAGTCGTTTTTTCCAAGTTTTTCCTAGTAGTAGAGTTTCCTGTTTCTATGTATTTTGACCCAAGCCGTGTTCCTATTTTTGTGCCTCGCGTTTTTCCCCTCACCTCTAATAACACTTGTGTCTCACCTCAGGTTGTTCTCACTCCTCCATCTCCACCTCCTCCAAGATTCTCTCCGGTCATCATCCCATCAGGTGATCTCCACTCCTCTTGGCTCTGCTCGATCTGCCTGCTCCAGCGTGCCTCATCAGCTGGTAAAAACCCCCCGGACCACATCACTTCAATCGGACAGAAACTCACCCCGGACATTCCCCCTGGCGACACGAGAATCCACAACTCAAGTAAGATCGTTGCTTTTCATTACTCGCTCCGTCATCTGTTTCACTCACCTTGCCTGTCCTCGCTCTCAGAGGTTCCCGGTCTCCCTCGTCGAAGTGTTCCTGATCCCGCCATGTACTTCCGCCACTCATTGCTGTGTTCCTGTTCCCTACCACTCGTTGCTGTGTCCCGTTCCTCGCCACTCTCTGCCGTTCACTGACCACTGCAAGATCCCCGCCGGACTCCCCTTCTCACTTCACTTCCCTCAATAAATCATTGTACCGTTCTCCTGAGAGTCTCTGTTTTATATGGGTCAGAAATTTTAAACCCGACATGACACAGCCAGCTCGTGGTGTTGGTGGTGGACTTCCCGGGTGGTGGTACTCTTTCTGGTTTGGTGCATGATGCTTTTATTCTTGTTGTTTATTGTGTTTTTTTTTTCTCGTTTTTTTTGTCACTACCCTGATTTACACTGCCATGTCTGAGTTGAGCCATAACTGTTATTTTAATATGTGAATGTTTTAAATTAGTATACATTTCTTGATTGGAATGAAAACAATGGTGTTATAAATAAAAAATATTGAATTGGGAGAGATTGTCTCATGTCTCTAGCGGGCCTGTGTGCCTTATGGGTAACTTTTCAAGTAGAATTTTTGTAACCTTATATGTGAATGTTTTAAACTAGTATGCTTTTCTTGATTGGAATGAAAACAATGGTGTAATAAATAAAAAATATTGAATTGGGAGAGAGTGTCTCAAGTCTCATCTGTAGCGGGCCTGTTTGCCGTATGGGTAACTTTTCAAGTAGAATTTTTTTAACCTTATCTTAAATTAGTGGTCTTAAATTCACGTTCCCATTTGAATCACACTGGTGCCGCCATATTGCGCCGTTGTCGGCAGGAACTCTTACAGTTTTGAGGCTGAGACTCTCCCTATTTTATTGTGTTTTGTGATATTTTTTTTCTTTTGGACAAACAGCAGCAGTTAATTAATTTTTTTGAGCTGATCATTTGTAGTAATGTAGGAAGAGCTACTGGAATTGAAGACCCTGGTTGCTCAGTTAACGGCTGACAATGAGAAGCTGCGTACAGAGCGTTCACCTTCCACATCTAGCTCCAATGCCGGGCCGTCTTCAGCTTCTGCAACCCCCGCTTCACAAGTAGTGGACAGGTTGGTGTTTGTTCCACGTGATTGTAAGTGTCCTATGTTTAGGGGACGGATGGGGATTCGTGTGAGCGAGTGGGTTGAGGAGGTACAGGTGTGTATGCGGGCTCGAAATTTGTCAGCAACAGATCAGGCCTTCTTTTTGTACGACCATTTAGAAGGAGAGCCTAGGGATGAGATCAAATATCGGTCTAGTCAGGAACTAGGGGATCCGGCGAAAATCATTTCTATCCTCGAGGAGCTTTGTAATGAGTCGCATGTTGCATTACAAGAGGCCTTTTTCTCCAGAAAACAATTACAGGGGGAACGTTGCAAGAATTCTCCCTTGCATTGATGAGTCTCATGGAGAAAGTAAAAGCACAGGCACCTAGGTACATGCCTAATGCTGAAGTTCTCTTGCGTGCCCAGTTCATAGAATATGTCCTTGATGGTGCACTCCGTTGTGCGCTAAAACAGTACATTCGTCTGAAACCGACAGCAACGCTGCTTGATGTCAGAGGTGAGGCAATGAGGTGGGAATTAGAGGGTTTGCCAGCTAGTATGCAAGGCCAGAGTAATTCTCTGCCTTCAGCACCCAGTTTTCAGTTTGCTGTGCGTGGTGGGTTACCAGCTATTGCTAGCCAAAGTCAGCGAGAGGTTAGTGAGTTAAAAGAACTCTTGAAAACAGCAACAGGAGCAGCTTAATTGGCTTACTCAAAGCATTTCCCTTCTCCGAACTGCACAAGACTGCAGCCGCCCTCCACGTCACGGTCCTATTAATTCGACGATGCCAACAGCCCGGAAATATTGCTAGGGAGTGTGGGGGGCCACATGTTGCCTTCCATCAGCCATATTCATCAGGGTCACATCCGGGGGACCAGCTTCTGGGAAACTAGCGCCCACCACGTTGCAGAGCCGCAGCTCGGGTGGGGCATCCATAGGCTTAACTAATGGATTGTGTTCAGCAGATGCACCTGAATTATTGCTTCTTGGCCACATATTGAGGTGGACTTGGCTGGAGCGAAGGTGACTTGCCTGGGTGAATCAAGAATCAGTTTATTTATATAGCGCCAATTTACAACAGATGTCGTCTCAAGGCACTTTACAACAAAATCTATTAAAATCAAAGATACATCATAAACAAATCAATTTGAAAAAGTTTACAATCTAAGGAACCCCAGCAGAATGCATCGAGTCATTGACTTGCAGCATTCTCCACTGGTTCAATGGTGTCCACTATTAAAGAGAGTTTTTTTATTTAATTTTTTGAGCCCTGGGGCGAAGAGTGTTTGAGAGCTTGCCACTGGTTACAGCTAAAAGTAGCCAACTATTACTTACATTGGCTATTTGGAAGTATCTATTGAACTGTGTGGCAAGTTGATGCCCCACTGTGGGGTGTTGGTGGTGAGAAATCCTCCTGATAGTGGTTCAGCTTCAGTTCCTGGTGTGTTGGGGATGAATGTCATAAATAAGTGTTGCCAAGAGCTATTTGGACAGCATGGCAATGCTTTGTTTAATACTACTACTGTAAGGCATTAACAAAGTCCTTGGTTAATGCCTTACAGAAATGTCATGCAGCTGAAAGGCAGCAGATAAGTGGCCTAGTAAGGTTAGAGTGCGAGGTAAGAGGGCCTGCCTCATTCCAGGAGCCGTAATGAAGGTTTTGCCTACAACCTACTGCGAGCAATACTCAGGCACGACTGTCTTGTTTGAACCATCTGAATCTGGGTTACCAGCTGGTTTGTTAGAATCTCTCGCTCTAGTTCAGGTTGTCCGGGGGACTGCTTATGTCCCAGTGGTAAATGTGGCAACACAAATGTGTTGCCTTACCCTCGTACCACTGGGGGAACTTTAAATAGTGTTGGCGTGGTGAGTCTCCCAGCGGGCGTAACCGAAGTCCCATTATTTGTGAATGTGTCTTCCCAAACAGTTGCTGCTCCTCCCTTAAATGATATCGAGGCGATTGATTTATCATCTTTGTCTGCGGAGGAACGGGGTCGGGTGCGAGGACTGTTGGGTAAATACGCTCCACTAACAATCAGGACTTGGGTTGGACCAGCCTGATCAGCCATGATATTCCCCTTCTTGACGAAGCTCCCGTTCATCAGCGTTACCGCCGTTGAATTCCTCCATCGGAGTATGAACTTGTGAAAGAGCACATAAATCAGCTTTTGGCAGCAAATGTCATTAGGGAAAGCTCCAGCCCCTATGCATCACCAATTGTGCTTGTTCGCGAAAAGGATGGCAGCATTAGTCTGTGTGTTGATTATCGTCAACTTAACATCAAGACACGGAAGGATGCTTTTCCACTCCCTCGCATCGAGCAGTCCCTTGATGCTTTGACATGGGCCCGGTGGTTATTATTATCAGGTTCCTTTTACGGCAAGCGATCTCCATAAAACCGCGTTTTGTATACCCTTTGGGCTTTTCGAGTGGAATCGCAGGCCTTTCGGCCTATGCAATGCCCCGAGCACGTTCCAACGCTTGATGCAGCAAATTTTTGGTGACCAGCAATGCCAATCCCTCTTGCTGTATTTAGATGACATTGTTGTATTTTCATCCTCTGTACAGCAACATCTTGAGAGGCTGGATGTAGTGCTGGGACGGCTACAGAAGGAAGGCCTTAAAGCTAAGCTGAGTTTTTGTCGCTTTTTCCAGCAGGAGGTGCACTACCTGGGTCATGTAATTTCTGACCAGGTAGTAGCCACTGACCCCGCTAAAATCGAGGTGGTAGCAAATTGGCCTGTGCCCATCACGGCCATGGAGTTGCGTTCCTTTTTGCGATTCGCTAGCTATTACCATAGGTTTGTAAAAGGTTTTGCTAAGATGGTGACCCCTTGCATCGTAGAGCAGCAAAGGTAACTGGTAAAGGTTCCAAAAAGAAGGCTGGTCAGAGCATCGTGGGAGACTGGACGGAGGAGTGCCAACAGAGTTTTGAGGCTATTAAAATCAAGCTCACTTCTTCATGGCTGGGCAGCCCAGCGTGCTTCCTTTAACTTTTAGTTAAAGTAATGGCCTGCTAAGTCCAATCAAAATGCTGATGCTTTGCCTCGCCGGCTTTGGCCAGCTCCCCGGATGTGATTTCTTTGGTTTCAGGTACTCGTGTGCCTCACCCATTACAGCAAGCTGTGCAGTGTGAGCAAACACAAATCACCCAGTCCGCTGTAACAGTCTTTCCTTCTTTTGCCACTGGTTATCTCCTGGTACTCCAGCAGGCTGACCCTGTCCTTCAAGAAGTTCTTCCCTTTTGACAAAGTAAAGAGCGGCTAAATTGTACTGAGCGGCAATGGCTTTCACAATCTGCTCTAGTATTGCTTGGTCAGTGGGATCGCCTGACTGAGCTGGGTGGCCGAATGTATCGGCAGGTGTTTCGCCCAGATGGCGATGGGGCAGTACACCAAATTCTCCTGCCAAAGGCCCTGACCAAGGATATCCTGACTCAGGTCCATCAGGAACATGGGCACCAGGGAGTGAAACGGACCTTAGCTTTGCTACGGTCTTGCTGCTTGTGGCCACGTATGTCAAAAGAGGTAGCAGACTGGTGTAAAACCTGGGAGCGGTGCCAGGTTGCCAAGGTTAGCAAGGGTGCTTGAATCAAAACCAAATGAAATTTTAGCAATTGATTTTACTTTGTTAGAGCCAACTTCATCTGGACTAGAAAATGTACTGGTGATGACTGATGTTTTTGCTAAATATACCTTGGCTGTCTGAGCTAGGGATCTGCGCGCAGGTCCTGGTCACTAAATGGTTTGCAAGGCCAGGGCCGCAACTTTGAAAGCACCTTGATGCAGCAGCTTTGTAGTCTGTACGGCATCATTAAATCTCGGACCACACCTTACCATCCAGCTGGTAATTGGCAATGTGAGCGTTTTAACAGGACGCTCCACTATCTTTTGAGGACTTTACCCACGTCTCAGAAACGAGACTGGATTGCTTGTTTGCCCCAGTTGCTGTATGCTTACAACCGCACCAATCAACTGGCAAGTCGCCATTTTTCCTAATATTTGGTCAAGAACCACGTCTTCCAGTTGATTTCTTGCTGGGAAGAGTTCAAAACCCAGTCGCAGGAACTGTTCATGAGTGGGTCAAAGAACACCAGACCCGCTTGCAAATAGCATTTGAGGGTGCTAGAGAAAAACTGAAGACTTCTGCAGGACGCAGAAAAGCTGATCATGATAAAAACATCAGAGAAGCTCCTCTTAAGGAGGGCCAGCTTGTGTTAATCCGAAATGTGGGGAGTAAAGGTCGTCAGAAAATTGAGGATTTATGGAGTTCAGTAACTCATATAGTTATCCAAGTCCCAAGAGAGGGTCGTGTAGTGTATTTAGTGGCACCAGTTAATGACCAGACCAAGGTAAGAAGGGTGAATCGCTCCCTTATGAAGGCTCTGATTGGTGCTGATGCACCTAATGCAGTTTCTGTTGAAGGTTCATTTTCTGAACATAATTCTGTTTCCGATGGCGAGCTGTCTTTTGAGGGCGATTTGTTCTTGAGGCCATGGCCTCGGGAGCAGGTCACACCTACCCCACCTGCTTCTGCGGCTTCTGGTGCTGTTCCTGGGGCTTCAGGACCTGATGTGGCTCCTGCTAGCGTGAGCACAAATCAACCTACCTCATTACTAGTTGTACCAGCAGCAGTGTCTGGTACCAGCAAGGTGTCTGTGCGCAAATCGGCCCTATCAACGGCTGGCCAACATCATAATCTCCATCATCTTCCAAGACCAGCAGTAACGGAAACACCTTCATCCAGTACCATGTCAGCTGTATTTCGACCTTGTTGTTAAGATGGATCATCATCGGGAGAGAGACTAATGCGCGCTCGAATGATCCGGTTAACGTTGGTGTTGGTGGTGGACTTCCCAGGTGGTGGTACTCTTTCTGGTTTGGTACATGATTCTTTTATTTTTGTTATTTGCTGTGTTTTCTTTTTTTTTGTCACTACCGTGATTTACAGTGCCATCTCTGAGTTGAGCCATAACTGTTATTTTAATATGTGAATGTTTTAAATTAGTATAATTTTCTTGATTGGAATGAAAACAATGGTGTAATAAATACAAAATATTGAATCGGGAGAGATTGGCTCAAGTATCATCTTTAGTGGACCTGTGTGCCTTAAGGGTAACTTTTCAAGTAGAATTTTTGTAACCGTATCTTTATTAAGTTAGTGATCTTAAATTCAAGTTCCCATTTGAATCACACTGGTGCCGCCACATAAGATTAAAATTTAGTCCAGAGTATGGTGGCAAATGCAACAGCATGGATGTCAGCTGCCATGAAAAGAAGAAGAAATAATTCTTATCTGGTTCACAAGTTAATACATCATAGCTATGGATTCAAAAGAAATTCTAATAAAGGTCTCATCAGCAAGTAGTAGTTTGAAATAAAATGCAAAGCTTCTATGTTTGTGACAAAAGGTATGTGCGTACTTGTTACCGTGCATTCCCACTGACAGCGTGAGCTCTGATCGCTCACATCGTGTCGCTTGCCAACGCCTGTCAGGAAAAACGCGAAACGTCCAAAGCGCCGCAATTTAAAATCGTAGATTAGCTTATAGTTTTCATTTATTTAAATGTTGCCATGGGAACCTACAACTCATCAGTCACACCAACGAGGTCTGAAACCTTCCTCCAAGCATCATTTTTCTTTTTGCAATCTCTGTATATAAATAAGGTGGGGTTGTACAATTCTGACACTGCAATTATTTTTACTTTTCCTCCCTTGTACCTTTCAGCTCTTTTCTCTCTTTCTACTCTTTTCTCTATTTGAAATCCAGATAGGCACACGATTGGCTGCTGCTTCGGTCGCGCCGCTGCTCATTTGCATAAAGTTGAACCTTTCTCAACTTCGATCGCGTCGCTCCAGACGCTCAAAACCCATCGCTCAGATCGTTGGGCGCTCCTCATCGCTCGTTTACATTGAAAATGAATGGCAGTTGTAGGTGCTGTCTGTGAATAAATACCACTGGACACCTATTGTAAGTAACAAACAATGTTTCAATCCTACATTGCACTATGGTGTGAATAACTCTGGTTATACTGGAAAGCTCATGTAGCCAATCATCAGGTGAACATTATTTGTTGACCCCTTTGGGGCAACTGACCCTTACATGAAGAGGTGCCACTAGACAACCAAGTGAGTGCTGCTAACATCTGATAAATGTCCAGAAATCTAATCATTGGGTGGCTCAGGATTCGTTCTTTACCAATTGTTCAATATCATACCTTAGAGCAATTCTAAGGTATGAGGTACAACAGTCTCTGATCCAAGGAATCAGGATGGGACATCCTATGGAGTTGTCTACATGGTAAGCACACATTTTGCAACAATGTCCTTTTTGCAAATGGTCACAATACCAAACAGATTCTGAGAAATCAAGAAATATAATTCCTTGTCCACGCTAAAGGGACTAAAAACTTGATGCTGGACATTAAAATGACTATGCTGGAGGACAGGCATGTGGGGAGATGAGCTTATGCGCTGGAACAGATAAGCGGGTAAGTAACTCATGCAGATATGAACTTTTAATTCAGATTCGTCAAGACTATTACTCTGGCTAAACTTTTTTTATATGTATTTTCCCTTAATGTTTCTAATTTCAATCCATAATTGGCTTCATAATAATATTCTGCTCATGTGTTCAAATTGAATGCATGTATTTGATGTTAAAACCCCAGTTAGTTGTGGCAGATAGCTGCTGGAGGTTTCTTCCTACCAAGGGGGATGTTTTTTATCTCTCAACTGTCCCTTCTTTTATATTAAGTCTGAGGGATTTGCTGAACATATTGCATGTATCTGTAAAGCACATTTTCAACAGTGCTCCACAAGGTGAACAGGCATTGACTGAAAGTCTGTGCATCATAACGCAATCTGCTGAGTTGTTTAAAATTATACTAAGCTGCAATTTTATAATATGCAACTAAACTGAATTTCACTTGAACTCTGTTTATGCCAGTTATATGAATTTGCACCGACATTGTCAGTGGATTAGCTTGTTCAACACACAAGTGTCTGGGTGGGCTCTTCAAAGGATTTCAAAGATTTTTATTGTCATACTCTTCACATTTACATGTTTGTAGTTTGAAATGTGAACTCAAATCCTGGTGTAAGAAGCCAGATAATGTGTGATGAGCTGAATTCAGTTAACTACATCGGGAGCTTGAGTTCATAAACTGCAGGATAGAAATTTAGAAGACCCCAAACACAAGTATTTAAATATAGTTCTCTGTAGGGACACACAGCTGCACAACAATTAGAAGAACTGTAGTACAAACTGAGAAAATATGCTCTTAAGCGCTGTAGCACATGAAACTGTTAAGTCACAAATGAAGCTTAAGAAAACCTGACTGTACACAATGTAATTATGCCATTACGGGACTGCCTGATGCTGCTACCTGTCTGTTAGCATGCCTCATAACCCTCTCCTTTTTGACCATTTGTTGATAACCTATGAGTTCTTTTTTTAATGAGTACTCAAAATCTGAAAGAATTTTTCATTATAGTAAGTTTCAATCACACAATGCTGTTACATCCTTTAAATAATCCATTCCACCTTTAATTGCTTCAGTATCTCAGAGAAACGCAGTGGGGGGCAGCAGTTTAATTTCATGCCCTACACATATTGATGCTCTCGTTCATAGTTTTACGTCCTCATTGCGTATTGCATTAGACAACGTAGTCCCTGTAAAACGGTAGGTGATTATTCATAGGAGGTTGGCTCCCTGGTTTAATTTAGAACGTCGTACCTTAATGGAGAACACAAGGACATTGGAGAAGAAATGACGCTCTTCACTTCTAGAGGAGTCCTATTTATCCTGGAAATACAGCGTGCTTCTATATAAAAGGACCCTTCGCCAAGCTAGATCTGCATATTTTACTTTACAAATAGAGGAGAATGAGAACAATCCTAGGTTTCTTTTTAATACGGTTGCTAAACTTACAAGAAACGAAAACTCTGTTATATCACCAATTCCTCCAACTCTTAGCTGTAATGACTTTATGGAATTCTTTATTGATCAAATGGAATCTATTAAAACTAAAATTGATGGCATTCTCCCAAACATAACTACTATCTCAGTAAGCAATGAGGTACTGAATGTGGCTCTGGAGCCTGATCTCCGTTTGAAGTGTTTTGTTCAAGTTGAACATTCTGAGCTTGCAAAAATATTGTCTTCATCGAAGTCTTCAACTTGTATGTTGGATCCAATCACAACCAAATTGTTTACAAAAATATTATCCCCATTTTGGATATGATTAATTTGTCATTAGTGAATGGCTATGTACCAGAGGCTCTTAAGGTAGCTGTAATAAAACCCTTACTTAAGAAACCTTCTCTTGATCAAGATGACTTACTAAATTACAGACCCATATCTAATTTTCCTTTTTAATCTAAAATCCTTGAAAAAATGTTGCTAATCAACTGAGAGAGCATTTGAGGCATAATGACCCATTTGAAGAATTTCAGTCAGGTTTCAGAGCTCATCATAGCACTGAGACAGCTCTCCTTAAAATCACTAATGATATCCTCATAGCCTCAGACAATGTCAATTCTAGTTCTGTCAGATCTCAGTGCTGCTTTTCACACAGTCGGTCATAATATCCTCATAGAAAACGTTGAACACATTGCAGGGATCAAGGGAACAGCACTAGGCTGGTTTAAATCATACTTGTGTGACAGATCCCAGTTTTTTTCATCTAAATGACATTCTTCTCCAAATTGTAAGGTTAGTTTTGGAGTACCACAGGGTTCCGTAATTGGCCCAATTCTACAAACCTGATTCCAAAAAAATTGGGACACTAAACAAATTGTGAATAAAAACTGAATGCAATCATGTGGAGGTGCCAACATCTAATATTTTATTCAGACTAGAACACAAATCACAGATCAAAAGTTTAAACTGAGATAATGTATCGTTTAAAAATTTCATGGCGTCAACAAATCCCCAAAAACTTGGAACAAGGCCATTTTTTACCAATGTGTGGCATCTGCCCTTCTTCTTACAACACTCAACAGACGTCTGGGGACAAAGGAGACCAGTTTCTCAAGTTTAGAAATAGGAATGCTCTCCCATTCATGTCTAATACAGGCCTCTAACTGTTCAATCGTCTTGGGTCTTCTTTGTTGTACTTTCCTCTTTATGATGCGCCAAATGTCCTCTATAGGTGAAAGATCTAGACTGCAGGCTGGCCATGTCAGTACCCGGGTCCTTCTCCTACGTAGCCATGATGTGATATTGCTGCAGAATATGGTCTGGCATTATCTTGTTGAAAAATGCAGGGTCTTCCCTGAAAGAGATGGCGTCTAGATGGGAGCATATGTTGTTCTGGAACCTAAACATGGTTATCTGCATTAATGGTGCCTTTCCAGACATGCAAGCTGCCAATGCCACAAGCACTCATGCAACCCCATACCATCAGTGATGCAGGCTTCTGAACGCATCGTTGATAACATCTCGGGTTATCCTTGTCCTCTCTGGTCTGGATGACGTGGCGTCCCAGTGTTCCATAAAGAACTTCAAATCGTGAATCATCTGACCACAGAACAGTCTTCCATTTTGCCACACTCCATTTTAAAAGACCCCTGGCCCCGTGCAAACGTCTGAGCTTGTGGAGCTTGCTTAGAAATGGCTTCCTCTTTGCACTGTAGAGTTTCAGCCGGCAACGGCGGATGGCACGGTGGATTGTGTTCACTGAAAATACTTTCTGGAAGTATTCCTGAGCCCATTCTGTTATTTCCTTGACAGTGACATTCCTGTTTCAGGTGCAGTGACGTTTTAAGGGACCGGGGATCACGAGCATCCAGTAGAGTTTTACGGCCTTGACCCTAACGCACAGCAATTAATTCTCTAAATCTATTGAAGATGTTATGAACGGTTATTGATGATAACTTCAAAGTCTTTGCTATTTTATGCTGGGTAACACCATTCTGGTATTGCTGCATTGTCTTTCTGCACAACAATGGTGGAATTGATGATCCTCTTACCATCTTGGCTTCAGAGCGTCACTGACACTCTGAGAAGCTCTTTTTATACCCAATCATGTTGTCAATTGACCTAATTAGTATTAATTGGTCTTCCAGCTGTTCGTAATATGCTCAATTTCCTTTTTCCAGCCACTTATTGCTACTCGTCCCAACTTTTTAGGGATTTGTTTACACTGTGAAACTTAGAATCAACATATTTTTCCTTTAAATTGTTACATTTACTCAGATTAAACTTTTGATCTGTCATCTATATTCTATTATGAATACAATATTGACATTTGCCATCTCTACATCATTGCATTCAGTTTTTATTCACAATTTGTTTAGTGTCCCATATTTTTTGGAATCCGGTTTGTATTTACTATATACATGCTCCCTATTGGTAAAAACCAGTATGGTTTTAATTTCCGCTGTTATGTTGATGGTATAGAACTGTATTTATCTATAAATGCTGATGACTCCAATCAGTTTGGTAGATTACAGGCATGTCTTGAAAACATAAAAATGTGGAGGACTTTAAACATTCTACTCTTGAACTCAATGTTTTACAAAGTGTATCATGACAATAAAGGGCATTATATTCTATTCTATTCTATTCTTTGGACCAGAACCTCAAAAAAAAAGAAACTGCTTAGTCAACCCCTTAAACAGGATGGCATCAAATTGGCCTCTGGTAACAATGTAAACCAAGGAACCTTGGTGTTATTTTTGATCAAGATATGTCTGTCAAGTCCCATACAAAACAAGTCTCTAAAATGTCCTTCTTTCACCTCAGGAATATAGCTAAAATTAGACAGATTCTCTGTAAGACTGATGCTGACAAACTAGTCCACGCGTTTCTTACATCAAGGCTGGACTATTGTAACTCTTTATTAACAGGAAGTTCACAAAACGCAGTTAAAAGTCTTTAGTTGGTCCAAAACACTGCAACAAGGGTTCTGATGAAATTTAGAAAGAGAGATCATCTCTCCCCTATTTTAGCTTCCCTTTCTAGAATTGCGCCGCTCAAGGCTAAAAGTTCCAAAATTTTATTCCTGTTTTTCTTGGAAAAATTGCTTTTTTGGACAACTATTTCTTGTTGTTTAGGATTCTGTACAGCTGGATTGATTTTTTTCCAGTACTTTTACACATTTTGCTGTATTGTTATGATGCGTAACTTTAGCAACGCTGTGGTTTACAACAGGGAGCAGCTGATTAACATTGGAAAAGCAGAAATAACATGACAACTGAAGCCAGAAATCCCAGTTAAAAAGGAGGCGTCGTGGATGCAGAGCAGAATGAAATAGGAGAGAAAGAAGGAGGAGTAATTTCAAACCCTCCCTGCCATCCACAATCATGGGCAGTGACCGTGTTCTCGGCTCCGAAGAGTAGCAGGAAAAGGAAAGGAGGAAGATTGGCACTGCTTGTCCCAAAGCCATCACCATCTACAACAACTCCTTCGTTAAATGAGTTAATCCAACACCATTTAATTTCCCTTTGGGATTAATAAGGTTTTTTTGATTGATCGATTGATTGATTGATTTGATTGGCACCCTGTTAAATTCAGAACAGATTTTATATGATTCTTCTTTTGACATATAAATCCCTCAATGGTCAAGCTACATCATACATCAGAGATCTGATTACTCCTCATGTCCCTATCAGAGCACTTTCCTCTCAGAGTGCAGGTTTACTGGTGGTTCCTAGAATGTCTAAAAGTAGAATGGGAGGCAGATCTTTAGGCTCTTTGTGGATGAGGACATTGGCTGCTGGGGCTCCCAGCAACATTTCACAACTGCTGCTATAAACAGTTTTTTCCTCTTCTGTCTTTTCAAACCCCCAGTTGGTTGCCTCAGACAGCTGCTTGTACTGAGCCATGTTCTGTTGGAGACTTCTTCATGTTAAAGGAGAGTTTTTCTTCTCGAATGTTGCTACATGCATGCTCAGTATGAGGGAGTGTTGTAAAGTCAAGGACAACACAAGCTTTTTCATTGTGCTGATTCCGAAAGAGTGAAAGCTGACACTCAATGATTCGATGCAATCTGATGGGTTTCTTGAGAGGAATATCTCGAGAGGACAATCTAACCTGCTGACCGGGGGAATAGATGGGAGTTGGAACACGTCTCCAGTCAGCATAGTTCTTGTTTTGAATGGTGGTACGTTGGAGGGCTACAAAAGTGTCTTTCCAGATTGTACAGGTTCAGCGAATTTGATGATGAACTGATGTTGTCGAGATATCCCTCTCGTCCGCAGGAAACAGTGATTGCTGGTAACCCAGGGAAACTTTGAAAGGGGATAAACCTTTAGCAGCTGAAACATTGGAGTTGTGAGCGTATTCGACCCAGGGGAGGTATTGGTTCCTGTTGGACTGGTTAGGGGATGTTGAGCCACAGATGGCGGCTTCAATTTCTTGGTTGAGATGTTCCGTCTGACCGTTTGTCTGAGGATGATAACCGGACGACAGGCTTACTTTGGCTCCCCGCAAAAATGTCTCCACACCTGCGAGACAAACTGAGGACCACGATCAGACAAAACGTCAATAGGTATGCCGTTTAGGCGGAAAACATGCTTAACAAGGAGGCGAGCAGTTTGGAGAGCTGAAGGTAACTTGCGGAGGGATATGAGATGGCATGCTTTTGAAAAACGGTCGATAATAGTGAGTATGGTGGTCATACCTTGAGATGAGGGTAGGCCGGTGACAAAGTCCAGGGCTATGTGACACCAAGGACGTTTTGTAATTGTGAGAGGCTGTAGGAAACCAGAGATAGGTTTATAGCATGATTTGTTGTGGGCACAGAAAGGACAGTCTTGAACGTATGCAGAAACATCTTTGTGTAGGTTTGGCCACCAGAACCTGCGAGAGATGAGATCAATTGTCCGACTGGAACAAGGATGGCAGGAAATCTTAGCAGTGTGAAACCAATGAGTAACTCTGAAACGGACAGCTGAGGGGACATTGATGGTTTTCTGGGGAGACGGACAAGGATCGGGTTTTGTTTTTAGTGCGTTCTGGACAATACCTTCAATATCCCAGGTTTCCAAGCCAACCATGCAGTCCGGAGATATGATGGTAGAGGGTTCCTGGGGGAGTCATCAGGGGAGAATTGTCTGGAGTGGGCATCAGGTTTAACGTTCTTGAGGCCAGGTCTGAAAGAGATAGATAGGTTAAACCGGGGAAAAAACAATGACCAACGGGACTGTCTTGGGTTGAGACGTTTGGCAGACTGAATGTATGAGAGATTCTTATGATCGGTCCAGACCAGCAGTGGGTGGTTGGCGCCCTCCAGCCAGTGATGCCATTCCTCTAGGGCTAGCTTGATTGCAAGCAGCTCCCGTTCTCCCATATCATAGTTGCGTTCAGCAGGTGTGAGACGGACGTTAATGAGGTGAGTGGTGTAGCAATTTGGCTGTAGTTTCGGCGGTAAAAGTCGGCGAAACCCAGAAAAGGCTGTAGCTGTTTTCTGGATTCCGGTACGCACCAATTCGCTTTTTCAGTTTTTACAAACAGACGGTTATGAAGGACACATTGGAGGACTTCACGGACACAAAGACGGTGCTCGTAAGGGTTCTTAGAAAAATATTGTATGTTGTTGAGATAAACAAAAACAAATATGTTCAAAAAATCACGGAGGACGTAGTTAATGAGTTTTTGGAAAACGGCCAAAGGCATAACTAAATATTCAAAATGCCCAACAGGGGTTTTTAAGCAGTTTACCAATCGTCTCCCTGGTGTATACGGATGAGGTGATATGCGTTGTGGAGCTCTAGTTTGGAAAATAATCTGGCTCTGTGCAGTGATTCAAAGGCGGCTGTGAGAAATGGCAGAGGGTACCTGTTTTGTATTGCTATGTTGTTGAGGCCACCGTAGTCAATGCAGAGTTGAAGCAAACCATCCTTCTTAGTTACGAAGAAAAATCCGGTTCCAAGTGGAGATGAGGAGGTTCTTATGATCCCAGCTACGAGGGACTCAATGTAGGCCTCCATCGACTCTCATTCCTTATGTGAAATGATAAATAATTGAATGTAAGGTAAAGGTGCACCGGGTAGCAGGTCCAGAGAGTCGATGGAGGCATTTTTAGGTAGTGCAGATGGAGGAACGGAAGCCTGGAGACAGGAGGAGAGGCAGTTAGATGACCAAGATTCTATAGTACAGTTGATCCAATTTATTTTAGGGTTGTGAGTCTGAAGCCAGTCGAAACCCAGGATTACGTTGGGGTCAGACGAGGAGAAAACAAAAATGACCTTAATTCTTTATGGTTACCTGCGGTGATGAGTTCGAGGGGGAGAGTGACGTATTTGACCTGTAGCAAAGGTCGACCATCAAGGGCTGAGGTGCGGAGAGGGAAATCTAGAGGGGTTGTAGGTATCCAGAGCTGATCAACGAGGGACTGAGCGATTAGTGACTGTTCGCAACCAGAGTCTATGAGAGCTGAAAGTGGGATTGGGTCTTTGTTGTAGCACAGGGTGGCAGAAACTAGAAGACAAGGACCGAGGGATGTTACCTTTTGATCTGTCTCTTTTGATCCGTTCACAGACGGACCCTCTCGGGGACCCCCTCTCTTCTGCGACGCAGACAGGTAGCGATATAGTGAATTGGGTTCCCCAGTAAGGGCATTGACAGAACTGCATCCTCCTCTGCCGTTCCTCTGTGGTTAGCCTGGTTCGCCCGACCTACATGGGTTCCGGTCCTGGTGGTGGCAACCTACGGGGTTCTGAGGAGGGCTTGGTGCAGGAGTCAGAGGTGAGAGGCTGGCTGGCTACAGTAACTCGCCTGGTATTAGCTCTGCGTTCTGCCCTTAACCTGTTTCTCTCCTTCAGACAACCAATGATTCTGATGGCTAGCTTTATAAGCTCATTTACCAAGGAAGGCTCATCTCTTAACGCCAATTCGTCGTTTAAATGCACTCTTTAACGAGTCCTGATCCCAGCCTAAGACCGCGGCGTGGGTCCGAAACGCTATTGAAAACTCTGCTGCGGACCTATTACCCTGTTTTAGTATCCACAGGTTGCGAGAGATAGTTAACCGGTCCTTCTCCAACCAAAAGTATTTAATAGTTTGTCACGGAACACTTTATACGCCAACCCGAACACGCAAAAACACTTTAAAACTCAAGCCAGAAATGTGCATTAGCAAAGTTAAACAAGCCTCCGCCCACCTGAGCGCCTTACCGGTAAGAAACCTGATAACATAGCATCATCATTGCCGAAAGAATGTGGCAAAGAAGCAAAAACCAACAAGCATTGCAGCAATAATCCATCGCAACCGCCAGCCTCATCGGAATATTTGCCCAGGGTCGGAATAGAAAACCTGCGGAATCCCGGAAACAGACGTTGACGGGGTGGAGACGGAGATTACAGCGTTAGGTAGGCTGCAGCGCCCTCATATGGTGGGGGGTTGGAATCGGTCAGTCTGGGAGTTAAATTCTGTAGTAATTGGGAAATATGATTGAGGGTCTGATTAGTCATGGCCTGTTGATCGGACAATGAACGGAGAACGGTCCTCTGTGCAGCCTTCACCACCCTCTGCAGAGCTTTCCTGTCTGCAGCAGAGCAGCTTCCATGCCACACGTTGATGCTGGAGCACAAGACGCTCTCCACCACACATCTGTAGAAGGAAGTGAGAACTGAGCTCCCGAGTCCAGCTCTTCTCAGCCTCCTGAGGAAGTAAAGCCGCTGGTGCGCCTTCCTGACCAGAATGGAAGTGTTGTTGCTCCAGGTGAGGTTGCTACTCAGGTGTACACCTAAGTACCTGTAGCTGTTGACCACTTCGACCGCAGATCCTCCCATGTGCAGGGGGAGGTGGGCATGCTTGCCCCTTCTGAAGTCCACACCCTCCAGGTGTTCCACCTCCTGCCTGTAGCTGGACTCATCACGGTTTGTGATGCATCCAACCACTGCTGTGTCGTCCGCAAACTTCACAATATGACAGCCTGGATGGATAGGCGAGCAGTCATATGTGAGCAGTGTGAACAGGAGGGGGCTCAGCTCACAGCCCTGAGGGGAGCCAGTGCTGAGGGTGATGGTAGGGGAGGAGATGTTGTGAATCCTCACAGACTGCGGCCTGTTGGTCAGGAAGTCCAGGACCCAATTGCAGAGGGAAGAGCTCAGTCCAAGTGAGGAGAGTTTGTTAATCAGAGTCTGAGGAATCATGGTGTTGAAGGCAGATGTGAAGTCCACAAACAGCATACGGACGTAGGAATCCTTCTGCTCCAGGTGGATGAGGGCAGTGTAGACCACGGAGGAAATGGGGTCCTCTGTGGGTCGATTTTTCCTATATGCATACTGATGTGGATCAACAGTGACATTGATGGTGGCTTTGATGTGGGTCTGAACCAGTCTCTCGAGGCACTTTGTGACTATCGGTGTGAGGGCTACTGGCCGATAGTCATTCAGACCTGTCGCTGCGGAGCTCTTTGGGACCGGGATGATGGTGGCGGTCTTCAGGCAGGTGGGGACAGCTGCCTGGATGAGGGAGGCGTTGAAGATGTCCGCTAGCACGTTTGAGAGCTGGTCCGCGCACTCTCTCAGCACCCGTCCGGGGATGTTGTCTGGGCCAGCAGCTTTCCGGGGTTGATCCTCCTTAGCGTCCTCCTTACTTCTGCTGGAGTCACATTGATGGGCTCTTCTCCTGGTGAAGTCGTTATTCTGGAGCTGGGGAGTGTGTCACGGTTGTCAAACCGGGCGCAGAATTGGTTGAGAGCCTCAGGCAGGGAGGGGTCCGTGTTGCAAACGCCAAGCAGGGGACGTGGTCAGGGTGACAGAGGGGCTCATAACACAGCATGAAAACAACCGCGTTTTTTGTGGCAGACGCGGGAGAAGCAGCGGAAAAAAACACACCGCTAATGGTGGCGTTCAATGCCGCACCGTAAATCATGGTCGTAATGATGATGATGGCTGGCTGTTCGTGAGGGAAGAATATCAGAAGTAGATCCGAAATTTTTATGAACCTGTTGGTTATTGTGGAGACGATCTGACAAATTCTGAGCCCATTGATTTCATTTCTCTTTTTCTGAATGATAAATTGACATTTTCCCATTTGGCTGCCACCTGTTGATGTTACAATAATCTAATTACATGAAAAATCTACTTCTATTCCAAATCAGCCCTGGTCATTATTTGCATGAGACTGTTATACAACAACATAATATATGCTTAAACAATAGGAGTTATTCTAACATTTATTTCCCTTTGGGAATAATAAAGTATCTTTGAATTTGTATTCAAATGGCATATTTTTCAAACAGGCTTAACCCTTGTGTTGTCTTGCGTGTAAAATGTGAAGGCTGCACACAAACTCTCTCATATAGCACAGACAAGTGCAGACATACACAAACACCCACCCACCCAGACACACACACACACACACACACACACACACACACACACACACAGCTATCAAAGAAACTGGACTGATGTATGACCTCTGGAGGAACAAGAGGAAGATGTATCTGAAGAGGAAGATGGAGAGGAGTACAACTCAGAGGATGAGGCATCTTCAGATGATGAAGAAGAGGACATCCCTCAAGCTGACAGGGAGACATTTTTGTCAAAAAACAGCAAAATTGCGATGTCCTCAGCAAATGCAGACAGCAACCAGGGAAGGGCAGCAGCATCAAACGTTATCAAGGAATCAAGGAATCAAGGAATCAAGGAATCTTTATTTGTCATCACATCACATGTGGTACATGAGGTGGGACGAAAATTCTAATCCCCCGGTCCAGTTTACACCCTGATAGCAATTTTAAATAATGTAATAAAATATAAGAGTATAATATCTATGCGAGAAATAGGATTTGAGCTACACAAAATCTACAATATG
>JAVLVB010000185.1:388772-418222 GCA_032876305.1 Orestias chungarensis
AATAATTCTTCAAGCAATGCCAAATATATCAGTAACACAATTCAACATGAAATTTTGGAATGCCTGTCAGATATGGTCTGGGAATCCATAATACAGGAAGTTAAGGAAAGCAAGTTCTTTTCTGTTATAGCAGACGAAACAAAAGATCTAAAGAAAACTGAACAACTGTCATTAGTACTGAGGTACTATTACAATGGTGCAGTGCACGAGAGCTTTTGAGATTTCCAAAGAGCCAGTGAACTGGATGCACCAGGACTAACTCAGAGAATAATAGTGTCTGGAAAGATACAGTCTTGATTACAAATCAAATCTTGTAGGTCAGGGTTATGATGGGGCACCAGTGATGTCTGGGACATGCACTTTGGTTGCTGCAAGGATTAGAGCAGAGGCTAAACATGCCTTTTACGTTCATTGCAATGCACACTGCCTTAACCTAGTTATTGTAGATACGGTGAAAGCAGTACCTGAGGCTGATTGTTGATTTTTTCTGCATCGCCTCAAAAACTTTATGTGTATATGTCAGGCACTCATGTTCATGAAAAATGGTTGTCTGTTCAGAGGGACATGTACAAAGATGCACCCAGAGAGCTACAGAGTGATACAAGGTGGGCATGCAAGTACAGTGCCTGCAAAAATCTCATGGACAGACTGCCAGCTGTTTTGAGTGTTCTGCATAAGATAAATGAAGAAAACAGTGGTGAGAGATCTGTGGAAGCACGGGGTCTACTTATCCAAATAAACCTGATGTTTATTGCAACAGTTGCAATATATAGAAAGATCCTTGGTGATGTGAAGTGTCTCTCTGACATGCTTCAAACACCATCACTTGACCTTCCAGGGGCTGTTGACCTAATCCATGCCCTTCAGGAGACTTTAGAGGAGTGTAGGGCTGGATCTTGTTTTGATGATCTTTGGCAACACACGGTGGAAACTGCAAATTACTGTATTGTTGCAGCTGAAGCAGTTAAGAAAATGACGCAAAGAAGGAGCCTCAAACTTGGTGGGTATCTTGTAGAGTCCACTGTTGGCCAACATAATATGCAAAGAAGGGGACAAAGATAAGTTTAGGATTACTGTGCCACCCTTCTACAGTCCGTGTCACTGCCTGGCCCCCCCAAGAAAAACATTCTAGATATGTCCCTGCTCTTGAAGCCAAATTGCTTAGAACCAAGGAGGTTATGATGGGAGAGGAATGTCACTTGTTTTGAGACAGTTCTTTTAATGGTTTTAGACAGAAAAAGGAAGGAGGGAGACCGTTCGGTAGTTTCACAAATTCAAAACCTGCCAATTGATAGATTTCAAACTTGACTGGTATGTTATTACAAGAAGGATCTCACAGTTTTAGAGAATGAGTCTAAACCTGCTGTGAACGAATGTTTAAGCTGGGGGCAACTTTACAAAAACAGAGCTTTTATACACGTCATGTATTTTTTACCTTAAATAACATGTTAGCTGCTTATGATGAGTTTGCTCACATATTAGAGAGCACAGTAATAAAACTTGTACATACTGGTCGTACTAAGAAAAGAGTAACTCTGTAGATAAAATGCTAAACAACGGGTTTTTTTGGCTCCCTGCTTCCACTTTTCTTATCCTTCTGAACAGGATAAGAAAAGCCGGTCACCAGCATTTCTTCGTCTTGTGAGAATCGCAGAGCTACTGTTTCTAAAAAATGTTCTCAATTAACCACATCCTGTAACTGGACTCTTACCTGTTATCAGAAACATGGGTAGTGCTCATATTACTCTTTGCAATATAAAATTCAATAATCTGATTTCCTGTCAACTGAGGGTGTTCCTGGATTTGGGTCAGAAGGCCAGTCTGACCCAGTGGGCGCTCTCAGGTGAACCATGTCAAAACAAGCATTTGTAATTGAGTCCCTTAAAGCTCTTTCTAAACAACACTCTGCAACTAACCAAGTTCTTAAGCATTTAACCTCAGTGCTTGAGTCTTTGCCCTCAGGAAGTTCCATCTACCATCCACTACCAGAGGAAACCAGCTCTTTGCTATTACCTCCTGCTCCTCCTCAGAGTTCTTCCTTTTCACAGCATTTCACTGCCCATTCCTGAAAACTTCTCAGGTGATGATGGTCATTGTGGGGTTTTTAAATTTGTTTTTTTATTATGTGTTCCCTTGCTTTTAATTATTCCCGTCAGCCCTTCCTCAGTGATGGTGCCAAATTATGATACATATTAGTAATACTTAGGGGCAGAGCCTTAAGATGGGTGGAGGAATATTTCTAGAGTTATTCTAACTTCAAGATTTTATTTCATTGTTTGGTTCAAGCATTTAAGATGACATTTAGCCAAGATGATCCTGTTTCTCTTTCCCAAAATATTTGGAAGCTTAAATATTCCAACGGTGAAACAGAGTGCCTAAAACGAGACATCGAGGCCACCCTCCATGTAACACCCACAGCTGCCCAGTCAAACCCTTACACTCAAAACAAGAAATATGCCAACAAGAAATGCATTCTTTTCCCAAGTTGAAAAATTTAAAGAAGTAAGAAGTCTGGTCTATACTCTGATTTGAACATAGAGGGGTTGGTGCTACAAGACTTGCGTAAAAGAGATTTAATCTCAAAGAGTCTTTTTATAGTTATAAAAAAGTTTGTTAAAATTATTTATTCTATGTCAGTTATAATGTTATATGTTGATATATGTAACCTACCTTACATTTATATTCTCACATATTTCCTCCCCAAAACTATATTCCATAATGTTTGGAAACTGGTTTGGATGTTTGTTTTCAAGTTGAAGTTTTTTCATGATTTTATTACGTTTGCCATAATCCCCTAATATTCCTTTTTCCCTTTTCTAATTATTTACTGTTTTTATAGAGCAAGATATTTTCCTTTATAGTTAAAGCTCAAGTTTACCCCTAAACCTGCCAGTCTCCAACACGCCCTTTACATTAAATATATAAAGACAACATATATATTTTATTATTCTTTGTATACTACAGGTTTTATTCTTTGGGATAGAGAAACTATCAAGAAACACAGGAGTGAAAAACCCCAGGAAACCCTTTCTTCTGATAACACTGTATCTGACTCATTTGAATCCAAGTCTTCGCAGCTTGATGTGAACGTATCCCTCAAAGCTAGCATCTTGGGTGGTCTGATTGAGCTTGTTAATGATAAGAAGAAGCTCAAAAACCAGAGTAGGGTCACTCTTCAGTTCAAAACAACAACTAAATATGAATAACTGGCTCTGTCTGTTGTTGAAGGAGAGAAACTCCAAATTGAAGATTTAAAGAAAAAAACTGGTGCTACACATGTGGTGACTGGCATTCTTTATGGGGCAAATGGTTTCTTTGTGTTTGACAGTGAGAGGTTATAGTCAAGCAGTGTTCAGAAGATTGAGGCCAGTGCACATGCAGCAATTAACAAGATTCCAAGGATTAATGTTGAGGCAAGCCTTAAAGTACAGCTCACTGACGAGGAAAAAGCTGCAACTAAAAAATGTTCCTGCAAATTCTATGGAGATATGATTCTTGACAGGAACCCTGCAACATTCGAAGATGCTTCGAAGATGCATTGAAGACCTACTCTACGCTTCCAGGACTCCTAGGAAAGAATTCACTTCCTGTTAAAGTCTGGCTCACTCCTCTGAAGGATCTGGAAAAATTGGCATTAGAGCTGAAGGGAGACATTTCTGTTGGTTTGCTCAGAAAAGTTACGAATACTCTAGAAAGTATCAGAGTGATGGAAATGAGATGCAACGTAGCTCTGGACAAGAAAGTGGTGGAGAGTTTTCCGCAGATATTTAAAAAGCTTAAACGTTTCCAAGATCTCTGTAAAGACTACTAAACAATGCTCAGGCAGACCATGCAGGAGAAGATTCCCCTTATTCGTGAAGGTAAAGAAGGTGAAAAGTCTTTGGGAGAACTCATTGATGAGCAGGACAAGTCCCCATTCAGTCATGAAAACTTAGATAAGTGGTTAGATAATGCTGAGAGAGAAGTTATCATCATCGGCTCCTGCGTAGACCGTATGGAGGGAATCAAAATCGTTCCAGATGAGTCCTACTTCGACAGAGAAGTGTAGCTGCAGGTGTGGAAGATGCTATCTGCTTTGCTTTCACTTCTGTTGAAAATGAAGACCCATTCATGGACCAGATGGCCAACTATCTGAGTAAGGAAAAGAAAATGCCTCCATCAGGTCTGATTCCACCAACTAAGGACCATTGGTTCTTCTCAAATGACATTGTGACCAAGATGAAGAAGGAAGCCAATCAGTTCTACTCAATTGCCGAACCTCTGAAAAAACCAGGAGATTCCGGCTCCTTGTAGCAATTTTGCCAAATAAGAAATTTAAAGGAGCAACCATCTACCACTACAGGGATGGAATTCTAATCACAGACTTCTCAAAGCCCAATGTTTCTGATGTGACGGCTGTAAAAGACAAAAGGGATTTACTCTGGGGTAAGTAATAACATCAAACTATTATTTGACAATAATAATTTGGTATAAACTGGTAATCCACCAAACATAATATTACAATCATGTAATTGGTCTATTTTACAGTCAAAACTATTGTTTCATCCAACAGACTCCTGCAACCCCACTCTGGATCCGAAGGGACTACCTGATTGTCTTTCTCTGTCAGAGGAAAACAAGAAGGCATCATATTCAAATGCAAAGGACTTTCCCACAGTTTTTGTTGAGCAGCATATCTGTCCCAATGCTTTATGCACCGAAGTTCTTTACAAGCACATGCACAGAAGTGTAATAAAGGCAGATGCTGACCCACCATTAGGCATAACTAGGAGGTTAAAGGGGATTCTTACATCTTCCTGCTGCCTGTTCACTGTTTTGTCTAAAGACCAAAACAAAAAAGTCAGATTGTTACAGAATGACCAATAGGCTGCAGCTGAAGTTCTTTAGTTCTTAAACTTTTATTTGCTTTTAAATGCTTGATAATTTTCCTCTCCATTGTCACTTCATGAATGAGAGACTGCTGTAAGTCTTAATTTAATAAATTCAATCTCACAGTTAGGTTTTTATTGTTATATATACTTTATCTGTCCTATTATATAATAAACAATAGAAGAAAAGAAAAAAAGCACAGACAGACATACAGATAGATAGATAAATAGATAGGGGCTAGACTCAGAGCTACATTGAAGCAACAAGCACGCTTACCTAAATCCAATTATCTTGCTAACATGTGATCCATATTCACGGCAGAGTGAACAGCCAAACGGCAATTTTTTTTCACCCAAAGCAAATCATAATTGGGCCACTTCAATATGTGGTACTCATTTTCACACACAACTGGCATTTTTCAAAGAGTCTAACCGGTCGCGTCACATTTGATCTCACTTTTATGTCACTGAGGGTAGAGGTTTGTCCTAAATCTCCTCCAGAGGAACAGCATTGTTTTTGGAACAAAAAATCGGTTTTAGTTCTTTCTAAAACGTTCTTGGTTTTCCTTTCTGCTTTTTCTTAGTTTCCTTCAATCTGTTAAACTTGCCTTGTTTTACAGCTTTAAAATTGAACCATAGATGGAGGCGTCTGTTGATACCTCAGTAAACATTGCGCTCCTGTATGCAGAGGCGGATTTAGGAAATTTGGGGCCCAAGGCAAATGCAGGCATGGGGCCCTCTGAAATAAGCAGACAACACACAAATAAATAAGTCAATTATACAGGTATATACATTTGAATAGAAGACAGTAATACAGTATTACATTGTACTACACAGCATGTTCTCTGATAGAATACTGCCTTGAATTTATTTATTTTTCCTTACCGCCAAACCGTTGATTATTAGACAACCCGGTCTACTTCCTGAGCAACTGCTGCCCACTGATTTCACCAGATGACCTATAATTTCATATACGTGACTGAGAAGATTTACCTTCACACGGCCCAAAGTTGGGCAGCAGCAGGCCACTAGACGCTTTCCTCTATGCTGTGGTGCTGAAATGAAAAGACAACACACAAAACAGGTCAATTATACAGATACAATTTAAAATAATACACATGTATTATTTGTTTTACCCTTTTTCCCTCTCTTCCTGTCCCTTTTCCATAGTCTCTCTCCCTTTTTACTTCTGAACCTTTTACTCATTATCTTCCTCTCCCTTTGTTCTTCTTCTTTTTCACTTCCCCCCTTTTTCTGCACTCTTTGATTTCTCACCCTTTTGTCCTTGTCTTTTTTTCCTCTTTTTCCTCACAATTGTCTCTTCTTTTTCTCAGTCTTTGTATTCTCTCCCTTTTATCCTTGTCTGAATACTTCTTCTGTCCGTTTTACTCATATCCCTCTCCCTTTTTTCTGATGAACTTTTTTCTTGTGGTCTTCCTCCCCCTTTGTTCTTCGTTTTTCTTTTCCAGTCTTTTTATGTAGTCTTTGTTTTTTCTCTTTCTTTTCCATTTATACATCTCCCTGTCCCCTAGCTGTCTTCCTCTCCATGTTTTTTTTGTCCCTTTTTCACAGTCTCTCTGTATTTTCTTACCTTTGTCCCTAAAATCTTATTTTGCAAACCTTGGCCTCAGCAAATCTTGCAATGAGGAGATCCATATCCACTGACTTCCTGACTTCTTGCTTGATGGAGAGAACAGCAAGTGCAGGCAGCCTCTCCTGTGACACTGTTGATCTTAGATGTTTTAATTAGCTTCAGTCTTGAGAAACTTCTCTCACTTGAGGCCACTGTCACAGGGAGAGTGAGCAGTTTCAGTGCTATACTCATATTTGGATATAGGTCTAAGATATTCTCCTAATAGATATAATCAAGTATCTCAAATGGTGTTGTGATATTTGTGGGGAAGGATCTTACTGCTCCCTTTACCTCAATTTCTAGGTCCTCTGTATCAACATCATCAAATCTCTGCTCCAGTCTATGGCAGCACTCATCCAGCTTCCCTTCCTTCTCATGCTGTCAGTTGAGTAGAGAAATCCATACAGCTCATAGAAGGTTTCCATGTGTGAAACCCTCATGCAGCTTCAATTTTGGCTCCTCTGCTCTATCTCATACTGCACTTTCGACTCCACTACTGCACATTATTTACAATGCTGGTTACATATTTCAAAGCTTTCCTGTCCAGTGACGATTTAATGTAATATTTGTGATAAAATGAAAGAGTCTTCCTTTGTGGGTTGACTACTTAAGCCAAAACTCAGTACATGAATTAATTCAAAATTAATGCCACCTTAAACATCTACAGCAATAAATGAACACACATTAAAGCAATATTAATGGAAACCTTTATCACTGAGGGATTATTTTTACTGCAGGGTGATAGTTGTTAACAACTTCCTTAAGTCACATGGTTTCTAATGCATAACTTATCTAATTCAGTTTTAATACTCACTTGTTCATTTGCACATGACGGACCCTCCTAACCAGGTGTCAACGTCTGTTGCGCCGTTTGTGGGTTAGTGAAAAAACTTGTGACTTTCTGCAGCTTAGATGTGAAGTTTCTATTTTCCTCCTTCTTCCTCCTCTTTTCAGCACCGCTAGGGTAGCTTCTTTTCATTTCGAGGATTTTAATTATAAAAATTATTGTTTTGCGTAAATAAGTAATAACTGTTTTAACCATAAGTGCATGAGGATTTCTATGGGGCCCCCTAACAAAACTGTTTATGAGCAAATCATTTGCTGTTTAGCAACTTTGTTTCTAAGATTTGTGTTACAGATTCCCAGTTTCTTAAATGATTCACATTAACTTAACAATGAGAATTTTGTTGGAGCGAAATGTACTAAAGGATATACTTAATAATCTGATCATTTTAGAAAAACAAGCTGTTACCTGTAATACTATAGTTTATGTAAGTGGAAAATATATGTATGATAAATAGACCTCGGTTTTAGTGAGAAATGTGTTTTCTGTGGAATAATAAAGGCTTTTACAGTTTTTTGTTTGTTTGGTTTTCTATACACCTGATTTGATGGGATTTAACACAGCCGTAAGCAGAGGGTCTGGACTGTGGGGCTACCTATTGTATATTGCGAAAATGTATTGTTGGCTGTGTTTGTTTGTTTTTTCATCTGATTCCGAAATTCTTCCTTTCATTGATTTTTAATGTTTTTTATTGTTTTTCTTAGAAATTTTATTGTTTTTCTTATTAATTCAATAAATGCAATGCTCCTCTGTAAAATCATTTCTGGTTGATGTTGTGATTTTGAAACAGGACCTAGAGCAACAATCTGAGTTGCAGGGAAAGAAAAGCACAAATGTTAACATGATGATGATTAAGTACCAAGGATTTTCTTAACTGTAATAGAAAACTAAAGTTCGACCCCGATCCATTTGATCCAACATCGGATTTTAAGAATACAGAAGAGTTTTAAACATTAATGATACAATTCACCATTGAAAAGCACAGATGGGATTTAGAAAGCTTCCTAAATTGAAATATTTATATTTCATATGTGCTTTTCACCATCTTGGTAGTTTATCACTCTACAGTCCGACATTATGGCACAACATTAAGACTCAGTCATCAAAACGGTTTCTGATTTCTAATTAAGCTTGTTTTGAAACTTTTTTTAAATAGTATTTTATTTCCCAAACTTTGATTTTGAAACCTATATGTTGAATTTACTTATACTATTTGAATTTTTAAGAAATTATTGTGTTTTGGAGAGAGGCTGTCTGTGTTTATTCAGTCTATGTGTAGAGCACATGCTGTTTAGGAATGATGGTACATCTTTTTTTTTTATCTACTTTTTTTATTATTATCAGCTATTAATAAAAAAATGACTGGCAGCACTTCTTATCCCTTATTATTAATGTATATTAAACAGTTATTAATTATTAGTAATATTATAGAATTTAAAGATGAAATTGTATCCGTGAACTATTTATTAGCCATTATATTATACTATTCATAAATGGAGCCTTATTATAAAGTGGCAGCAACATTTTTTCATTCAGCCTTCATTTCTGGAATGTATGTTTTTCCTTTTGAATTTGATAATTTATTGATCTAAAATTATTAAAATTATAAGTACCAGAAAATATTGGTGTCTGTGTAAATTATAAATATTACACTCAGGGATATAGTTACTAAAATAGATGAGCTTTCTAATCATATTTAATTATTTTTTTCAATCAAACTAGTGTGTTTCTTTAAAATCAAACATTTGGATGTGAAAAAAAAATTTTTTTTAACTCACAGACTTAAAACATAGAGCGAGGCACTAGTTATCAAGCAGAAAACTAGACTCCCTAAGGCAGAATGCTTGGTACAATGTGATTTACTATCAATCTTAAATATATTTTTCAACATCCAAAGTAAAAGTAAAATTTTAAATAAGACGTCAGATGTTCATATTAATCTTAACTTATATAATGATGTGGTAGAAACCAGGTTCTTAAATATAGACTAAAACTGGTACATAAAATCTCAGGTCAAAGCTAGAAATAATTTGTTAGACAAGATAAAAATAATTAAAACAAACAATCTTCCTTTACAGTTTTATTGACTCATCTTTGAAAAATATAAAAGCAAAAGCTGAAACAATGGAGGGAGATTTAATGCTCTTCTGTGCCATACATGGTGAACACGTGGCACCCCCTGGTGGTGAAACGCAAAAACTGCCTCAGATCGTTTCTTTTAATCCGATATTAAAACACATTACAAAATCAGTATGCAAATGCTCTCATTTGTTAAATTAAATTATTGAACAGGGCTTTGTTGGTGTGAGCTGTAGCAAAGAAATTACATGTATTCATCCACCTCTGAACATCAAACAGGCCAAACCTTTACGGCTTCAAAACTAATAAATATATCAGGAATTCACAGGCAAGTCAGACATCAGGCATATTCCTTCTTTCAGTTCCTTACCTGTCTGTAAGCATGGTGAGATTGGCCAGTTCCTCATACAGGGAACAACGGAGAAACAGGAGCAGGCGAGGAAACCACTGGAGGCCCAGTGAGAAGGTCAGGCTGTGCGGATACAGAAGCACTTGGGATGCCAAGCAGCGGCTCCGAATTTTGAAGTAACGTCTATGTCGGCCACAAGTCCGTAAAGGACGTCACACAGTGCAAATAAGAAACAAAAAACAAAACAAGGAAACAAATGAACCTAGTGGAAAATGCCACATGAAACAAGGCGGTTCACCAACACTGTTCTTGGTATTGAGTCCGAGTGAGAGCGAAGGGTGAGGCATCGAGTCCAGGCTACTGGATTTCCATTTACAGTCACCTCTTATCTTCTGTTTGTTTGCAGGGTCTGATTCAGTACAACTTTGTTCTCATCTACAATTTTGACTCTTTTTAAGCAGTAATTAGGAATTTTGTGTTAAAAATGCAATTGTGGTTTTCCTAATGGAGCAGAGGCCAGATGTTGAATTATTTGTAGTTCATGTTCTTTGTTCGCAATAACATTTTTAAGTTATTACTATTCCAAGCGGTGTAACACAGAGTTGGGGGTGCTAACATCTATCGACTAAGTCAAGTCAGAACAACAGACCTCAAGAGGATTCACCCGTTTGTAAGATCATCTGTGTTGTGGTCAGAGATACAAGCGTAAGAACCCAGTTGTGATGAACCAGACATTTCCTTCAGATCCTGAACGAACACAAACATTCCTAACAACTCCTTCATAGCTGTGAAAGTAAAACCTGTTGCGGAGTGTTAGAAACACACAGCAGTGAGGGTGTCGAGAGAACCCGTGCTGGCCTTATTTGGCCTTGTTTTCATCCTGAGTATTTTCCCCTATTACAACAATCCGCACACCTGTTAACTGTCCACTAGAGTCCAGCTGCAGCCCCTGAACACCCTCAAGATGCGCCTCCTGAAGTTCACACTGCGTGTCCTCAGGCTCTGACGCCATTGTTACTTCAATCCCGCTTTGGACCACCATGGCAGTGGCGTCCCTGCCCGGCTCCTCGGCCAGCTGCAGCTCCATCATCCCCACCGATTGCTCTACAGGACTGGGGTCGATCTCGATGACTGTGTGTTCCTGGCCGCCTTCCATCTCCCCTTGCATCACCTCCTGCTGCACCAGCATGGTGCCGTCCACCATATGGCCTTCGATGGGGACCATCTCCGCGCCACTGGCATGCTGGCCCAGATGCACCAGCTCCACAGGGCTGACCACCGTACCTAGCTGGCTGGAGTCTTGAACGGCAGTGGTGCCCACCAGCGTGAGGCCCGAGGTGGGGTGCAAAGTTATGGTATCTCCCTTTCCATCTCCAGCCACCATATAACGAGTAATGAGCTGGGAGCCAGCAGGGAGCAGGGTGACCGTGTTGGAGGACTGGGCTAAGGAGGCGATGGGCAGACCTGCCAACGTGAACGGCTGCCCAACAGAGGACAGCGAGATTGGGGAGAGTACGGTGAACTGCTGGGGCTGCAGAGTGGCCTGCTGGCCGATGGGGGACGTCAGGAGCGTGGTGGTGGAGGCAGGCCTCTGTAGGCGGGGCCGCTTGGTTGGACGCTTGGCGCTAGTTTTGTTTTTGGCCGCCTGAGGAGAGGACAGAAGGGCTCGCAGCTGCTGCTGCTTTTTTTGTTCTTCCAACTGAGCTTCGAGGTCTGCAGAGACACAAGATCAGACTGCATTTTTGACACTCTTGTATCAGAACACATCTGGCATATAGAAGAAATAAAATAGTGATCAGCTATTGGTTAGGACATTTATTCAAATCTTTAGAATTATTTTTTCCTTAGTAAGAAGCCAAAGATTAAAGGGTAACTTTGGATCATACATGCACAGAAACATAAAGGGGGGAGTCACATTTGGTCAAGATGGTCATTCCGACCTCAGTGGAGTACAATTGATTACTATCTTGAACAGAGTACATTTAAAAAAACCACATTCTAGTTGGTAATCTAATCTAATCATAAAAGCTATAGAATAAAAACAGTTCTCAAACAGTGAATAATAAATGAATTTCATTGAGGGCTTAATTTAGCGTTTTCTGCAGCTTGATGTTCTCACTGAGGTACGTCTTATTGAAATCTTATTGATCTACTCACTGGCGAGGCAGCTGAGGATCTGTTCCTGGCTGGGATCCGTCTGCTGTTTCCTCTTCTCCAGAATCTTCTTGACTGAGTCCAGCAGGCCGAAGACTTGGGCAAGGTTACTGAGGACAGCCACCTCTACCAGACAGGAATCTGGGATCAGTGTGGCAACCAATCAAAGGGTCACTTGGTCAGTCAGAAAGGACGAACAACTTAAGCTGCTGTATTCAGTAAAGCAATTATTTGCTCATTACTGCTATAACAGCCATATTTGGAAATATCATCAGTTGGTTTCTAACAGCAGCAGAACTTGTTCTTTATTTCAGATAATGTTACACACTTCAGACCAGAGGAGCTGCCTCTGCATGATGTTCTGTTTAGGAAAAGCAGAACCCAGAATACTGTTGGTGGTCGGCAGTTTTCATACCTGTGTCCTGTAAGGCCGCCTGCTCTCTGCGCTGGAGCACACCGTCCAGCATCTGCACCAGCTCCGTGTTGATGTTGGTCACCACTTCTCCCAGTAAACCCACATCAGCGATGCCCTTCCAAAAGTTCAGCGTGTCCTCTACGAACAAGCAGAGAAGCCTTAGTCAGAAACATGTTCTTTGTTTCTAATAGAGACTAACAGACATTAGTTATTTCATTATGACCTGAGATCTCATTGGACCCTTTCTTATCTCCAGATTCGATTGAGCTCCAGTCCATCTTCCTGCCCAGGATGTCGGTGCAATCCTCAGTCACCGTCCCGCCATTACCCAGGACAGCCTGAACTGCAGGTTAAACGGGACGGCACAAAAATTGAATTATGAATTATTGATGAAAGAAAACACCTAACTGTCCTTGCTTCTCTGTAAATCACTTGATAAATGGTCAAATCAGACGTTAACAACTGTTACAGATTGTTCCTGTTACGTGTCTTTCAGACAGGCTTGGAGGTTTTCTTTCAGGTATGACAACCACCCCACCATTACAGTTCAGTTATAACGGAATGGGATGGCCTATTCAAAGTTCAGATTTGAGTTCAACAGAGAATCTCCAGGAAGATTCACATGTTAAAAATTCAATAATGTTTTTTATTTTTGTGTGTGTGAAACTTGGAATGCTGGTAAATCAGCCCCAAATTACCGGGAGCTGGATCAGCTGTGAAAGGAACCGTCTGAAAACAGTTTGTGTTTTTAATGAACTATAAATGTTTTAAAAATAAATATATTCTTAACGTACAAAATGTAGCACTTTATAACATAAACACGAAGTAAAAGAACAACACAATAACATTTATCAGGTTAATTTACATTTGATTAAATATAGGTATGAAGCTATTTAAATGTAACCTGTTAGTTTATGTATTAATATTATATAATAATAATATTAATGTTTTTTTTTCCATATCAGACAAAGTTAAGCTAAGTAAATACTAAAAAGCAGTTCTATAAATAATGATTGAATTGTTTTGTCTGGTTTTTTAAAGCTTTCTTTGAGTTCAAAAACCAAACCCAGGCCTGTTTATTATCTGGCCCGCAAATATAAAACAAAACAAAACAAAATAACTGATGAAAGCATTAGTGTCATCAACATCTATTAGTCTGGAAGTAGAAACATAAAACCACTTCTAAGAGTTCTGGAGTTAGGAGAACCAGGGTAAGAACAATTATTTCCCCAACAGGAGAAAACATGCTGCAGAGACAAACATTCTCCCATGGAGATCATTGGCACTTCAACCAAGACGTCACAGTTAAGCTAAGAGTTCATTATTCCACAATAAGAAACAAAGTTGCTGACCAAAGAAAAAACACATATTTATCTAACAAAACAAAAACAACTTAAAGATCTCCAGTTCTTTCAGTAAAATGCATGGACATTTCTGGAGAGTCCTGTTACATCTGACCTACAACCTCATTTCAGAAACAGACAAACACGGCGGTGGTGGAATAATGATCTGGGGCTCCTGTGTTGTCTCTAAAGCAATACTTTGAAAAAAGCATTTGGTTCTTTACTAGAACAGTGCCCTTTTTTAGATAGGATCAGAGAAACTTTTGGCTGAAAATAAAATTAGAAAGACTGTAGCATGACTTAAAACATACCAGAACAAAGTAGGCCAAAATTCTTCAGTGTCCAGTCATCAGAACATTTGATGGCAGCTGATGCTGTCATGGCTGGCATTTCTTTGTTTTAGCTTTTTCCCCAACGAGTGGAAAAATAGGTTAAAAACATTTTTTGTAATTACCCTGGTTAAAAAAATTAAACATTTAGGTGTGACTATAATGCTAAAAAGGAAGAACTACTAACTAGAGCAAACACTAACATTTAGTATGTTTCATAGCAGCACACTGTCAGGCACTTCCCTGGTGACTGCGGGGTGAGAATCAGCTAAGTCACATCAGCCCCACATGGACCGGAAGCAACCAGTGAACATCTGCGTAAAGGGTGACATCACTTCATAATCCTGATATTCTACCAATGACAGTTTTCTATATATTTTTATACGGCCTATGTTGTGTTGGTCTATGGTAGAAAATCTCAGGAAAGCATAAAGTCTTCCACTTTTTTTAAACTGACAATAGATATAACTTTATAACATACAAACAAATATCTGTCAAGCACCAAAATCCACCTTTACACTGAAACCACCTAGAGGTTTGAATGTTTGGACACTAAAACTGAGTGAAGTACAGTAAATTACATGTGAGTCTTCTCACCCTGAGAGGATGTGGGCGTAGTAAGGCCGGTACTGTCCGGCGGGAAGCGAGTGTTGTTGATTAATAGGTCAAACTTGGTGCTGCGGCACGTGTTGGTACAAAGTGTGCTGTGCTGATAGAAGTCCAGCTGACCTGAATCCATCATTTTTCTGCAAAGTAAAAAGAGGAAAGGTCTAAAAAAAAGAAAGACTCTCTCTCCACAAAGGTTTTCGTTTTAAAAGCACAAGCCATATGTGAGACAGTAAAGTAACCATGTGTCGTTGTATAGTCTGTTTCTGAACCCCGACCTCACCTTAACATGACTCCGCCCATCCTGATTGCTCTCTTCCAGTCCTTTAGAGTTGCTTTTCCAGACAGGTGCACAAACTGCTTTGGACTGATCAACTGGTCTTCATACTGCAGCAGATAGGATTACAACAGGTATCAGCTTAGCAATCTAAAGTGGTAAATCACTCAATCAAACTGCTTTCATAAAGAACTGTCATACGGTCTGGTTTAAAACAGGTTAGAAATAGAAGGAGACATTATACAAATTATCAAGTAAACAGACAAAACATATATATTTTTGGAAATAACAACAGCAACATAATAATAATGATAATACGTGTGAAAATTCAGTCATTTATATAAGAGGAACTAGTGAAATGCAATCATGTAGATAATATCCCGGAGGCACCATTCCCACATTAAACCCTGATGGTAGTAGTATCATTCTCAGGAAATATTTTTTTCTTTAATAGAACTGGCCACAATTGATTGCAAGACAGATCAAGAATCAAGAATCAGTTTATTTATATAGCGCAAATTTACAACAGGTGTCGTCTCAAGGCACTTCACAGAAAATCAATTAAAATCAAAGATACATTCTAACAAATCAATTTGAAAAAGTTTCCAATCTAAGGAACCCCAGCAGATTCATCGAGTCATTGACTTTACACCAATCCCTCATACTGAGCATGCATGTAGCGACAGTGGAGAGGAAAAACTCCCCTTTAACAGGAAGAACCCTCCAGCAGAACCAGGCTCAGTACAAGCAGCCGTCTGCCACGACCGACTGGGGGTTTGAAAAGACAGAAAGATAAAATAGAAGCACAGGATACTGAATTAATAGAGCTGAAATAATGAAGCTTAAGTCTGCTGGGGGCAGCAGAAGATTTGAGATTGGGATGGAGGTTTGCCTTCCACCATCAACATGACAATAAAAATTGGCGTGCCAGTCTTTAAAGGCCAATGTCTTGTGTATTTAAACTGTGGGCCTGATTACTAGTAGACGATGTATGATATACTAAGAGTAAGGGGGCAAACTGACATAGAAAACAGCTGCTCCAATGTTGTTTCTGTCTAAGGTGTTGTGGCTAAAACTAGCATGTTTCCTTTCATTAACCTACTCCATATAGTATGCCAAGAAGGCAATTTTAGCATTTAGTAACGTTTAGCTAATTTAGCTTATAAAGTCTTGCAATTCAACAAAAACATAGCATTTAAGCTAATTTTTGTTTTCAAACTATGCTAACATTCAAGATGGATTAAGTCAACGTGAATCAATGTGCTACTGAAAGCCTACATGCTTAACTTACCATTTCAGCTAACAAATTGTAGCTCATTTAAATTAACATATTGTTTGCCGCATACTGCTTGGTCAAAGGCTAATGATAACCCACATGGTAACATTAGCATTTATAGCTAGTGTAGTAAGCTTACTATAAGACAGCCAACATGCAACGGTTAGCCATAATGGTGTTAGCATTTCAGCTGGTTTCAGCTTATAATACTGGCAAACTCTATGGATTATATCTGTAGTGATAGGTAGTGATAGCCCACATGCTGATATTAGCCCTTTAGCTAAGGTTATCATTTTAGAACTATAGATTGATCAAGTTATTTCCACAACAATTAACAAGTATGTTCTAAGTAATACAAGGGGGGGTTGTATGTTAAACAATCAATGTCATCTCTGAACATTTTGCTCAAAGACGACATTTCCCGTGGTTGCCCAAAATTGAGAATGTACCCGCTTTCCAGGATGAGAAGCAAAATCATATAATATTCTTCACCTTTTCAACACGAGAAAAGATCTTTCAGATTTGCAAAGGATTTAGGAGGAGAACTTATCAGATGCACTAACTAGTCTCCTGCTATCTATGGGATTTTAGCTGGATTCTTCCACAGACAAAAAAACGTGTATACCTCTGTGAAAAATATTTGCAGAAAAGTGTAACTGACAACAGAGTCTGTGTGCAAATCTCTAGGCTTCAAACACCCACCTTCACACATTTCACGTTGATTCCAGGACACACGAATTTTTTCACAAGCAACACTGCTTTACAGTCACCACATGTTATAGGAAAGCCAATTTCAGCATCATCGCCTTCTACTTGCTCTGCAGCAAAAATAAAGAAATAAATATACATATTTAGAGACATTATTCACAAAACCTTTTTCAGGACACTATTTTGTCACCCTCTCACCTGTTTGAGCTTCAACGGCCATTACAGCTGCGTCAGTTTCAGCCGACTCATCCCTGCAGGAGAATACAATGTACATATCCTTATGCTAGAACTCATCAAAACAAACTGTGGATTCAGGCCTTGTAGTTCTGAATGGAAATGTAGTTTCCTGAAGTATCCTGGTTAGTACATACCCAGTGCTAATAGGCTGGAGCTGCAGGATGACCTGAGTTTTATTGGGGTCATCTGAATCACCGTCATCCTCATTCTTCACCATCACCATGTCACCCACAGACACCGTCACCTCATTCGTGTTTGCCATTGCTCTCCCGGAAAAACCCTAGAGCGGGTGGCGACATTCGTGCAACATCTGCGATGGAGATCCAAATACATTCATTAGAATAACTTAACTAACTGGGCGGTGCAACAAAACTAATTCTGACACACCTGAGGAGATCCAAAGATTGAAGTATATAAATTCTAAAAAATATTTCTCCAGGATTTAGCTCCATTCATCTTCTCATCAAATCTAACATGTTTTCTGAAGGAATCCATTGCTTTGGAATAATGCTGCCATGACCGTGTCTCATAGAGTGTTTATGGAGTTTTGTGGCAAACCTCAAATTGGGGCTTCTCTGGACCGTGTGACTATCAGTTATCCTGTTAACAGATTCTAACTCACAGTAACCATTGGTATCCTGGCTGTTTCACTTCCTCCCCAACATGTCAGTTTAGATTATAATCCACTTCTGGGTAGCTTTGCAGTTGGTTTAGCCTGCCCACTCTCAATGTTCAGATTACAGATCGAACAGAGCTTTGGGAAAGCTGAAAGCTTGGATTGTTCTTTTAAAAACCTAACTCTGCTTCAACAACGTTCTCCCTGACCTGTTGTCTATGTCTCTTAGTTTTCATGATGCCATTCTCTAATTTTCTCTAACAGACCTACATTTATATTCACATTACATTACACACTAGTGTATTTATTAATAAATTGACTTCTGGAGACAACTGGTTGAACTGCACTGTGTAGGTTTAATACCTAATACTTCTGACATTTCAGAAAACGTTAAAAGCCATGGTTCAGTTTGTCTTTGATTAACCTCAATATGCAAGAGATGTACTAGAATGGGTAACTTTAAAGGATGTGGTAAATGACCTTGTAATTGACAGATGCTCTCTATCCAATCAGACTAAATTTGAACTGTTTTGCAATCAAGGATTTACTTGTGTGAAGTTGGTAGACATGTTGGAAACAAGTGTTTTACACTTTTACATGTCGAACCCAACCAAACATAACACAAAACAATTACTGCTGCAATTGTTATTTGCAACAAAAAAAAAAAAAAGATTTTCATGTATAATTTTCCTTTCATACTAGATCATACCAAACCATTTATATAGCACTTTTATGGCTGACCAGTGTGCCAAACTCACACATAAAAAAAAATAAAACTCATACAATCCCAAATCAAGCCTAAATGGAACTCGAGGCCAGTGCAAGGATGTTAGCACTGAAATTATGTGCAGAAAAGATTTTGCTAACCAAAGACTGTGACTATCACTGTAAGTTAGTGGCACATCTCTTTGTGTGAGTGGTCGGTTAGGATCACGTGGAACTGCTTTCATTTTACATCTAATAAAGTAAAGACATCTTAAGGACCATTCACAACTAATCAGCATCTAGACAATCAAGCAAAGGTTTAACTGAAGATATGTTAGGGTGTTTATTAGGAAAATAGAGCTGATCATTGTGAGCATATAGATGGAAAAAAAAAATTACATGTTTTTAAACTACCAACCCCAATTGCAGGAGATAGTGGGGGGGAAAGGTTGGATTTAAGAATAGAGCCCTGTGGTACACCACACAGCAAAGGAGACACATACAATAAAGGTAGACATTTAAACAAAGCATAGAGCTATAGAACACATTACTTTGTGTTGGTCAAAGTACCGAAAATAAGGAAACCTTAAAAGAATATTAAAACTTTAAGAAAGGCATTGCCTGCACTAACTATCCTAATCCTAAACTTTAAACATTAGGTACTGTGATTACAATATTTATAATATTAAACCATTACAAATGTAGGCAGTTCATCTGAGTCCCACCTTGTCCTGGAAAAATGAGACAACTCAAAGATTTGTTTCGCAAAAGTATTTTTGAACATACGAATATTTATTGATTTTAGCTGCAAAGGCTACCACTTTTGGGGAAGTGTAATAAATCCCCTCTCTAGGTTATATTCCAGTCAACCCCCCTCCCACAGCATGATACTGCCACCTCTCTACCAGACAGTTTAGGAGCGTTTTGAGGGCTGAAGGCCTCACATGTAAACCTCCACATTCATCTGTCCATAAAGCAGCTCTTCATGCTGGGCTGGCCCAGAAATCAGGCCCCAGCCTGTTGTAGCTTCACGTTCCTGCTGAATAAACTGTTTAAATGGTGTTTAACCTGTAGACTAGATTTTAAATAATGAAAAGCTTAATGTTGAGCATCAAAGATTGTACTTCTAACGGGATGTGGTGATAGAGGGTTTAGCTCTAATTTAAAGGAACAGCACTAGCTTAAATCAAGCTTAAAACGCATAAAAACCTAATTCTCCAGAAACAACAACACAATCTCTCGAGATTGAGCGTCGCTGCATCTCAAAAACAACGTGAGTCGTTTAAAGCAGCGAGCTAGGCTCTCCTAGCTACGCTCTCCTAGCTACGCTCTCCCCTAGCTACGCTAGCTACATTCTCCGCTAGCTGGTAGCCATTACAGCTACGGCAACGGCAACGACGTCGGACAGCAGTTGGGAAACTCCCGCCGTCCGACGCAGGGAAATGTTTGCGTTTAAAGCGTGACGGCTGCGTCCCGCTCGTCTGTGAACCGTACGTCCCCTCGTAACTCCGCGTTTTAACTCTCCGCTCCCCCTCAAAATGACGTCTCCCTGTGCGGCGGCACGTACAGCAAACAACGGCGCGGCGACGGCGTTGCCCCTCCATTCCGCGCGAGGTTGGCGCACTGAACGCGAGCTAAGACAACGTCTGCGGCTAAAATGGGCGTTCCGGTCGCTGGATCAGAGCTTAGTCTGCAGCGATACATGTTAAAATTAAAAAATGTGGGGGAAAAAGGCCCGTCCTTACCGTTTTTTAAGAAGACAAACGCCGCTAGATTGTGGGGAGCTTCTGCGCATGCGTGCATGGCTGTAGCAGCCGTACTTCCTGCTACACGGCGCTCGCTCTTGTTTTAAAGCTTGTATAGAAACAACGATGTTATAATTCACGTTTAAACTTATACATGTTAGTGAATCGGGATGTTAGGCCCGCAATGGATTTTAACCACAGTTGGCATCATTTTAGTGTGTTTAAGTAGAAGTACAGATTCACACAACATAGGTCATGAGACATAATCATGAACCTTTATTTATTTTCACATGAAATCTTGAGGCGCCAGAACAGTAGATTTCTAGCAGCCTCGCTTGGCAAAAATTATGCTTCCGAAATCTCTTGATATCGATTCCGCAGAGAGCTTAAGAATCCCTTAAACTCCCTGTGTCAACTACGACAGAAGCCCTTTTTAAACATGGAGGCGCCGCTGGGCTGATTATGTCCACACCGACTCGGTGTCTCGCTCAGAGTTCACATTTCACAACGAAATTCAAATAAATGTCTGTGGATGATGAAGACGCCAGACAATGTTAGTACAACTGTCCAGTTCGGTGTTTATTGTTGTATAAATGTTTGTAATACATATATATTGTATCTCTTTATCAAATTTAAACCACCCGAAAAGCATGATGGGTAGAAAGAGGCGTCACCCTTTTCCCTACCTGCTATGCTTTAGCGGTACTTACCTTTGGCCTAGTAATTATTCCCTTCTCAATAAACGTAGACCATTTGTTGTTTGAAATAGTTTGAAAAAATAAAACAGTAACAAGACGAACTAGTAACTTAACAAAAACAAATGTACTCAAAGTAAAATCACATTATATTGTTTGACCAATAGTCAGAATAGTCTGATATAAAATTGCTGTTCCCCTTTACTGTAAGCTTAAAATCCTCTTAATTAACCGAAGTAAAGGCTTGGACATATCTGTCTGTGCAGCATGATTCTGTATGATAACATTCCCAGTAACACAAATGTACACACACACAAAATGACATAATACCTTAGCCTAGAAGAGACATGTGAGCCGAGTAGAGCTTCAATTACATACAGTTTCAATAAAGTAGTGGAGTAATGTTTGGTAAATCTTACCTTTTTAGTCTTTAACTCTTCCCCAGTCTCACTCAGTAAGTGTTTATAAGGAGCATAGGTTGGTAGTAACTTATAACACTTACATCAGTAGTTTCTCTGGAAGTAAACTGTACTCTGTGAATAACTTATTATTATATTATCATTATTATTATGAAGTATTGCTATACTTAATTGAATAAATTGCCTGGCTTCTTTGCATACAAACCTTCACCCTGTTCAACCATCTGAACCCTCCCTATTGTAAGTACTAGTTAGATTTCTTTAATCTTGAAAATTTAGATGAAGAAAAATGTTGTTTTTATCACCATATGCACATAACTTTATGTTTGTGTCTTTTTATTGAAACCATTTTAATAAATCTAGTAGAAATAATATATTATTTTGAACTGTTACTCAGTCTTTCTACAAATTAATTATTTACTTTAACTTTGGTTAAAGTAAATAACCAAAGTTATTTACTTTAACCAAAGTAAATGGTTAAAGTAAATGTATTTGAGTAAAAAAGACGATAAAGTAATGCTACTCTTACTTGAGTCAATTTTTGGCAACTTTATCCCACATATAACATTTATTTTCCCTTTGGAATAAATAAAGTATTTTTGATTGAATAATCTTTTGGTAAAGTGTGATTTGAAAAGAGATTGATAATCATGTATTTGTGTCTTTTGTCTCTTATTTCTCATATCTCACCAATCTAAGGGCCTATGACAGAACACCAACGACCATCATACCAGAACATATAAGAACACAAATAAGACGTGGTTACAGCTAAATATTTGTGAGCATTAAAATCATGACTTCAAAGTCTTTCAAAACACACTTTCAATAAATAACCTTCTATAAGCAAACAGTGGACCCCCAGTATTTCACAGATTAATTTGTTTTTACCTCATTAGGTTCACTTACAACCGAATTTAAGGATTCCCTCGTTCTTTAGCATTTCAAAAGCTATAAAGCTTCATTTCTAACTTCTCGATTATAATCAGAATTCTCAGTAGCTACTAACCCATTTCTCTCTCCTCAGTCATTCCTGTCCAAAATCATGTGTCCTCTATCTGAACTACAATAAAAACATGTTATTCCATTCATATTTACCAACTTCAAATTCATATATAACAGCTGAACAGGGCCTGTGTGGATTTCTCTCAATCAATTGTTCCTTTTAACATTGTTTGAGCAGTCAGGTTTGTTGAGGATCAACTGGTAACAGTCATTGTCAGGTACAGCTACAAATTCTCTATGGGCTTAAGATCTAGATTTTGACTGTGATACTCCAGAACTTCCAAATTTTTGTCTTCCAAGCTTTAGCTTTAGCTGGTAGCCTCTCGGTGTTGTCTTGGAGATGGATACAAATTCACCTACAAGATGTTTTTGTATTCTGATTCATTCTTTTTATCTTCCCCCCTTTACAAACCTTTTAGAACCTCCTTCAGAGAAGAGTTCCCACATCCTGATGCTGCCTCCACCATGTTTCACAGCTGGGACGGTCAGTAAGTGATGATCTAAAATGTTTGGTGTCCATCAAACATGGTGCCTTGTCTAAAAGTCAAAGAGCTCAACTCTAATCAAATCAGACCAAATAACTTTTGTCCACTTAACTGTGGAGTCTCTCTCCTGCTTTTTGTCAAACTCTAATCCAGCCTTGATGTAAGTTTTCTCTAACATAGGCACATCCCACTGGTAGGAGATCCACACGAAGACCAAGGAAAAGTAGAGGGACTATATCTCTTGACTGGGTTCGCCTTTGGATTCCCTTAGAGGAGATGGCCCAAGAGTTTGGGCCTCTTTGGTTGAGCTACTGCCCTCTCAAGTCGACCCTAGATAGTAGGAAGATAATAGATACCTGGAGGGACAAAGATGGTAGAGACATACCAGCAGTAACTGCAGAATGAAATAGTTCTACAAACTACAGACGGCACTGGATGAGCTCAAAATGTAATAAAAATGTATTTTAGCGTTATATTGTAATGTGTCAAAATTAAAAAAACACATCACCCATACATGTCCATCCCATAGACTGCGGATAATACCTTGAGTATTAACTAACTCAGTGCCAGTCCTGGGTAAGTTTCGAGTCAGAAAAATTAATTCCTATAAAGACTGTCATAAAAACCTTTATGTGGAAGAGTGGTGGTAATGGTTGAGTAGGGAGAATTAAAAGTAACCAGTCCAAATAACAACAACTATTTATTTATTGTTTTATCAGTCACTAATAACATCAACCAAAACAAGTGATAAATAAAAAAAATCTGGTTGTGAATTTTAACCTTTGAAGAGGTTTTGTGGTTTCCAGTTGCTCTGGTACATTTCATTTTTATGATTTAGGCATTTTATGATTTAGACCAGAGCAGTTGGGAATTGCATCAGTATCGTAATAATTGCTTCTCCAGTCTTTTCTTAGCAGGTTTGCTGAATTCTGGAAAAAAATGAAGCAGCTTTGCCCACAATCCTGGTTCAGCTTTTGACCAGAACAGAGTTGTCATTAGGCAGTGCAGAAAGAAAACAACAAAATAGAAACAAAAAAAGAAAAACTATTCAAATAAAGTGACTTTGTAGAAAAGGAAAACACAACACGAGCTGACAGCTGTGCTGCGCTAGCCTTGGCAAAATCTGACCGAGACACTTTTGTGTTCTCACATCCTGAAATGATTCCCTCAGAAATAATAAAAATAATCCTGCTTTTGAATCTAAGCTGACCTAATTAATCATGTTCATATAATCAGTCTGAAAATAAACTGTAGTGCAAAATCTAAAAAGGTGGCCTCTAATTCTACTTGTAACCGTCAGATGTACATTTTATTTCACACTTTGAAATCAAACAAAGAAACAAAGCTCTTTTTACATATTACCTTATAAGAGAAGCCGGGTTTGCAGTGGAGATAACGTAGTAACAGAACTTGTAAAAACTAAAAACATTTGAAACACATTTGTCGATATTACTCAAAGTTGTTTCCCATTGGTGGGTTTAGCGGCATTTGATGGCACATTCAAAAATGCAGTTTCGGAAACAACATTTTTTCATCCTTCAGATTAAAAAGTCAGCCCTCTGTATATGCTTTGGTTATGAACTGGTACAGCCGGTTGATGTGAACAACAGACTGAAATTATTGTGTTAAAAAAGAATACCATCATGGTATATATCATGTTTTTGATGTACAGTCTGACCCGGTATAAAGTGATAAGGTAGTAATTGAAACATATTCAGATATGGATAATTCAATTGACTCTATCGAGGTGAGAGTAACAAAAAATATACAGTAAAGTGAAAGCCATGCTGCCGATTTAGTATCCTATCTTCTGTGCCGTACACAGCACTATAACCATTAACCTATGCTGATTTATTTAAATAATCTGTATTAGAGAATAAAATATATCAGATTGGTCTTCAGCAGAATTTATAGTAATCTTGGGTTTCACAAGATGCTGGTGAAAGCTAGGTAGATGGGGAAGATGAAGAAAACCCAGGTAAAGTGTGCTGAGAAATGTTGGTTGTACAATCTCGTCTTTAACTTCTACGTTATTAGGCCCTTGTTATAAGCTGTTGTATTTACATGCCAGTGTTTAGTATAGCATAGCAGAAGAAAGTGTGCAGAATAAATTAGTCATCGGATGTGGGTAACTTTAACAATATGATGTTTTTATTGGGCTACGAGATTTCAAACAATTAGGCATTTTTTGTGTTGTTAAGGTGAAAAAGCAACTCACTTCTTGCAGACAAAATTTAAAATGTTGAGACAACATTTCACTTTCTATTCTGTCAGAGATTTAACCGAGAGAATAAATGTTCATATCCTCCTTTGAACAAAAAAGCTTCTTGTCAATTTTACTTCTTGTCTATTTTACCTTGAAATCCTGGTGATTCTTTAGCTGCTAGAGTCCAGAAAAAGGATCCGGCCAGAACCACCATCATTTATAGTAATTTTGTGGAAGTAAGAAAAATCCTGACCTGCCAAATATTATATTCATATATTTTGCCTAAAATTTTCATGCACATATTTGAAAAGTCCTGAAAAATGACCCAAAACGCTGCCATAACAGTCACAGACAGGCAGGCGTGGTGGTCAAACATGAAAGTGAGGTGTTGGAGTTATGCAGGTGTATGGGGCCATGACATCATACATTTTAAACAAAAGGTTTGTTGATTATTAACATAAAAACTACAAAATGGCATAAAGGTAAACATAAGGCTGGCACTTTATTACATTTTTAGAGCTAAGCCCATTTCCAGAAAAACGATTGTGTCAGGGCTCCTAAAACATTGATTTCATATGGATGCAAGTAAAAAAAAGTTTTTATGTGCTGTGATTTGTTTCCTGGTCTGTAGATGAGCTCAGTTAGTCAGGAGTAGGTGTTTGTGGTTTATTCACTTTGCTGTGATAGTGACTATGCTTATATGTCATTTACCCAGCATAATGTGTTTTATATTTATGCCTTTAAGTACATAAACGGCCCTTATACCATTGCTTAGAAGTATAGCACAGATCTTAAAAGCAGCCCATCCAGAGAAAATGCCTATATACAAGTTGGAAGGTTTGAAATTTGCAAAATCTGTGTTGATTTTATGTACAATATGTCACAAATTACAATTCTGCTTATTTCTTATTTCATATCTCTTCATAAAACTACTTTTTGAATAGAACTGGAATTATTTAACTCTGTCTGCAAGGGAATGGCCGAGAGGTTTCCTTTTGTCAATTAAGTATTGCCAGAAAGGGCTAAAGGTTAGTAGACATGTAATAAAAGACAGAAACACAAGCCAATATTGTGAAAAGTGCCAAACGCCTAATGTGGGGATGTTCCAGCTCCACATAAACAGGTGTAGTAAAGCCATCTGCAGTCAGCCATGATTTTTGAAAAGGGAAGAGCTAAAATACTTTTTGTTTGATATATGTATGGTGTTTTGACCCAACTATTGTGTTTCTGTAAACTGAAAATACATTGCATAATGTACCTGTAGCTTTTCCCCCACTAAACAGCAGAACCCTAAATACAGTAGTGTGAGAATAAATAGGGGTCCCGCACTATCTCTTACAGTTCCTTTCGTGATTCTCTGGATACTCCAGTTTCCTCTCAAAGTCATCTATCCAAATATAGCAGCATGTAACCTAAATTGAAGGATGCTTTTAGAAGCAAAAAAGCTGTAGAATCTGACTGAATTCAAAATTTCTACTCTTTTACCAATTGAAATAATTCTGTCCGACACATCAATACGAGCACATCTTGTTACTTTTGTTTTTTACAGATGTCTTAAACGGAAGAACTCACCTTCGGTATAATGATCTAGCTGTATTTAATCATCTTAACTACAGATAATGATGGTATGCATCTATTTACAAAAGGTTTGAAATCCATTTTTGTCAGTGCACACAGATTACAATGATAGGGGTAGACACTGACTTACACTTATTGCAGTGGACTGTCTCTTTACAGTTACGACTGAACAGCTTCCTGGGATTTTTACCACCATCTTCATAGTTTTTAACATTATTTACGAGTGTTACAACAGAGTGCTGGCAAGACTTTGCACAAACTTTGACAGGTAGAGCTTACAATCAGAAGTCCATTTGCTCATGAGATAGAAGCACATGGCTATTTTCTGTTATTCACATTAAATAAGGCGTTATCCACCAGATGTTATGTCTCACTACACAGATGACTAGATACCACCTGCCAGTAAGTTAGGTTGGCACATTGCGTTGTAATAATTCCAGCTCTTAGAGTGACCCAAACAAAGACAAGGGTAAAATGTACAAAGTAAGGAGGGAAGTTTGTCACATCTCACAAGGTGCTGATGGCCGGGAGAGGTCTGCTTTCTACGGATGGCTGCAAGACAAGGTGAGCACTCAGTGTGATGGGACAGTTTGTGAACACAACAAATTAGCAGTTAGCAGTGGCAGCCCTTCTCAGGCGATGCAGCCACAAGTTCCTCCTCCTCATCACCCGGGTAGAGGACCTTTGCAGTGAACCCACTTTTAACGCCATCCCAGCCATCTCGGGTGACGATCTCCCCCATCTTCATCAGCTCGTAGATATCTCTAGTCAGCAGCTCGAACGCCTCATCCACGTTGGTGTTGTATTTAGCCGATGTCTCGATGTAGCGGATACCCAGCTCGGCAGCAAGCTTCTCAGCCTCGTCGCGGCTCACCTGGCGGGCCTCGCTGAGGTCGTGTTTGTGGCCGATGAGCATGTAGACCATATGGTGAGGCAGGATGTGCTCACTCACCTCCTTGTGCCATTCTTTCACGTGGTCAAAGGTCTTGCGGTTGGTGATGTCAAAGACGAGCAGTCCCCCAACAGAGTTGCGGTAGTATGATGTTGTGATAGACCTGGCGAAAAGACAAATTACTGATGAAATCCGTACCTCAGAAAAAAATAATCTTTGGCAAAAATATTCTGTACTGTACAGGATTTATGGGTTTCTGGGAAATTCAAAAACACGTTTTCTGAATAGTACTAGGCAGTAAAAGAAAAGAGAAAGTTGCCTAATAAATAAGCAAAGTCAAGAGTTTCATTGGTCAAAATCTATTGAATGTAGGACACATTGATCCCCTTTTTCTGGTTAGTTACTAAACTCACAAGATTTTGAAAGAATACCGTACGATCTGCATGAGAAGGTTTCATCCATATTTGTCACCCAGGGCTGTGTTTTCTTCAAAAGACATTCTAAGTCATCCCTGATTAAAATAATTTTTAATGTGTAAGTAGAGATCCCTAATTCCACCGGGATTATCCTCTCACATCTAGAAATAAAGGTGCTCCTACTCTTCCAACACTCCCTCTTCAGTATGCTTTTCCAGGCAGTCTATTGTGTTTTTAGGAGCGTTATATAAGGATCTACATGATATGATATAAATTTTGGAAAATGGCAACTCAGGATATTGCCTGTTCTACCAAGTGTTTGCTAAAAGCTGCTACCATTAGTCTTGTGAAGCTGGAGTTGTTTTTGATTAGGGGAATATAATTAGAAAAGAAAAAAAGGATTTTTCTATCAAACCCCCCTTTAATAACCTTAATATATTTGAGCAAGTGAACCTGCTGGCTACCCAGCAGGTCCGTATCTTGACTAAAAGATCCACACACTGTTGGCTCTTTTGGAAGACTGCACCCAAGCTTATCTGTTTGTGTTGCATAACCATTCTATCTACTGTGTGGAACGAGGACATGGCTGCTATGATCTAACATGAGCCATCCCTGGTTTAAGTGAATCTGGTCATCATGTACAGGGTCCATGAGATTAATATCCAGGTGTTTCCATGCAGTCAAATTTGTGGGAATCACATTTGCATCTCTATATACAGTAATACTATTAACAACGGAAAATATTATCACACGTTTTTTTTTTTGGACTGAGGATTCTGTGGGATGTTAAAAGCTTGGGAGATTGTTTTAGAACGTAACTCTACATTAAACTTCAAACATTCTCCCTGACCTGTCGGCTGTTTTCGTTGGTGTTCCTAATGCTGTTTGTTATTCAATATTTCATAACAAATGCTTTGGGAACCTAAGAGAACAGCTGTAGTGTTAAAAATAGAGTCATTCTCATGCCTCAGCAAAGGGTTTCCCCTGAGCTATCTTTGTAGTTTTGCTGCTATAGGCTTTGTGTGGCTGATTGTACGGAGCCAGGTTTTGGTTCTGGTGCTGCTGGAAGTTTTCTCCTGTTAAAGGAGAGTTGTTTCTCTCCACTGTTGCTACATGTAGGCTCAGTATGAGGGATTGCTGTAAAGTCAATGACACAACTCGAGGAATCGTCTACTTCATGCTGGTCCAGGAGGGCCGTTAGATTTTTTTGTATTAGAACCCTTTCAAGTAATCCTAATAATGAACTGGCTCAATGCATTACCTTAAAAAGTGACTGGGGTTGACCTGTTTTCTGAATTGGCACTATTTAAATAAACTGAATTGATTTTACATCTGGTCTCTATTAAGGAATGGAAAAGATTTCTGAAAATGATCTGCGGCTTGTGTTTTTATGTTAGGGTATTAGGGCGCTGTAAACAAATGCATGTCAGAATATATATATTTATGTATATATAAATATATATATATATATATATATATATATATATATATATATATATATATATATATATATATATATATATATATATATATATATATATATATATATATATATATATATATATATATATAT
>JAVLVB010000185.1:429812-447135 GCA_032876305.1 Orestias chungarensis
TAGGAGAAAATCCTCAGAAATTAAGAAAGCACAACGGCTTCAAAGCGTTCTGCTGAGCTTACCTCGATCACGCAGACTTGAGGCTCAGTTTCGTCTCCATCAACCGGCACTTTGGCCTGATTCACGACCCACTCCTGGATGGCATCTGTAATATGTGGCACCACTGGAAAACAGAGGAGTGCAGCAGCATCTTTGGTCAAACCAGACTCTCTCAGGTGCTCCCAGTAACGGTTGGATGATATTAGAAAATAAGCGAAGGTGATAATTTAGCCAAGATATCCGGTGCCTATTGTCTTGGTCATAGCGATGTGAATGCGTTGCCCAGTGAGCTAATGTTTAATAACCGTGGGAGGGAATGCATTAGTACACTTTAATTTGAAAGGTATTAAAGGTTATTTACCCTGTACCGTCTTGCCCAGGTAGTCCCCCCTCCTCTCTTTGTTGATGACCGACTGATAGATCTTCCCGGTCGTCAGGTTATTATCTCTCGTGAGCCGGATGTCCAGAAAGCGCTCATAGTTGCCCAGGTCCAGATCCACCTCGCCGCCATCGTCCAGCACGAACACTTCACCTGGAAACCAGCAACGGGAAACGAGCGTTAGCTGCTGCGAGCAAAAAGCCGGACCTTCATGGTGACATTATTATTATTTTGAGACGTACCGTGCTCATAGGGAGAAAACGTGCCGGCATCGATGTTGATGTACGGGTCGATCTTGATGGCGGTCACACGCAGGCCGCACGACTTTAGGATTGTGCCCACGCTGCTCGCGATGATCCCTTTGCCGATGCCAGAGATAACTCCGCCCGTCACCAGGATGTATTTCATCATGGTGCTTTATTGCCTGGGGAAAAGTATCCGTCTTGGTTTGAGGGCAACATTCGGATCAAGTAGGTTTGTTTCGAGCGGCTCAGACAAACTCAAGTAAATACCAACAATATGGCTGCACAGCAAAGAAACTCTAGTGGTTTAAACATCTTGGTAAATATTGTGAGAACCGTTTTCTTCTTCCTTCCTTTCTAGTCTGTGCTTTGTGACCTTTAGCCTGTTTTGTGATTTAATGTGTGCCTGGGGAGAGAGATGCTGCTGCTATGAGATTCTATCCTATTTGCTAAATTAGACTTCAGGTTTCCTAAAGCATTTTAGCCCATAATTATTTCACCCCAAACAGACGATACACTTGCAATATTTGGTGCAGACCGAACAAGCAAGCTAAGAACTAAACAGAGTTTGAGCGCACATTAAACTAGGTCTCTTAAACGCAGACACTTGGCGGATTAAACTGAACTAGTTCAGCTGAAAGCAGTTCATCCACTCTGATTTTATTTTATCAAGCCTGTTTGAAACTCACAGAATCTTTGTTTTGGATTTATTTCATTCGCTGTGAAGAAGATAAATTCCATAGTGGAGCCTGGGGCCACATGTGGTCCCTAAACTTGACTCTGTACAGCAGAAATATATATAAACAAATAAAAGGATCATAAATAAAAGGATAGATCTGCATCTTAAATTATGGCAAAATCATTTCTAACATTACAAAAATGTAGTGTGGAGTTGAGTTTGAGAAATGCATCAATAGCCACTAAATTACTGTCATTTCACTGTAAACACCATCACATTTATTTTGTGGCTTTTACTGTCATGCCTGAAAAAATAAAAAAAAAGATTTCTCAATCATTTTGCTACACAGTTTAATTCATATCTTGCAACATTTAAATAGTGAATATTTATCTCACTGTTGAGAAGTTTAAGAAGAAATAAAAAACCAAGATCCTAACCCTGGAGGTTTTTGATTTAATGATGAACAATCACATCCTCTGAGCTGACTTTGTGTTTATCTGGTGAGACACGTGAGATCCTCTGAGCTGGACTTTGTGTTGTGCAGCTCGACCTGCTGCTGTTTGTGCTGGTAGACATTTCTACTCTAACAGACACAAACCATTCAGAAACATTTAACTGGAACAGGAGCAAGGCGGTAAGATGAGACCAGACTTAAACTGCTTCCTGGTCGAAAAGTTCAGAAAGGTGCTAATTTAAATGTAATTTAAATGTGATTTAAATGATGAACGCGGCAGTTTCCCGGCATTAAGCTCGCGGGGCTCGATTTGGGCCTCCGGCGCAGTCAAGAGGGGCGGAGACTTAAAGACATAGGAAAAACGAGGAGACCCGCTCACTCACTTTAACACGGTAACAAAAAACAAACAAAGCAAACTAATAACACACAGAAGTTAGCTGATGGCTAAAGGTAAGCTTTACAATAACGCCGCTTTGTGTATAAGATGGAGAACAGGACAGCTAATAATGTGTTTATCAATGATTTAGGGCAGAATAAGAGCCGAACTTCAACACACGTTAGCAGCTGAAGTAGCGAGAACACACCGATGATTTCTGTGTTTCTATCTAACTGCATCGGTGCAAGCTAAGCGAACACGGAGCCTTCTCTGCTCCACCTTCCACTCACCAACTATCCTGAGAGATGTTGCCCTAGCAACAGCGACGAGGCCAGGCGGTCCGACACCGGAGATTATCGAGCAGAAGGTCGCAGCTTTCTGGCTGAAGCGCCTCATGGAGACACGGAGCCCGGGTTCTCTGAGCACGTGTGTGAAGCACGACACTGACGACGACGCCGTGCTGCCTTCAGGCCGCCTCGGATCTTATAGGTTTCTCACCAGGACATGTTAGGTTCACCTGCATAGGATGTTTTCTTAAATCCCTGAAGATGGTGAACAGAACAGTTCAAATCTGTAGCCTCAAATCATTATTTTTACCATAGTACAGCCAATTTGATCGATGTTTTTTTCTGTTCTGTTGCTTTTGTTGTGTTTTGACCCTTCTGGGCCACTGTAGGTACCAATTGTTAGGGTTTCTGAGCAAATAACTTTTAAAAAGTCTGTAGAAATTGACTTTTGATACCTTTTGGCTTTCCAACTACAGGACACATCCTGTACAAGAAAGTAGAAATGAAACGTATCTCTAACTTAATGTAAAGGTACAGCGGCCTTAACATCAGGACATTGATCAATTGTATAGATACATGTGGTAAATCAAAGTTTTTATTGATTTGATTCGATCTATTTGGTTTCTTCCAGTTGAATTTCAGAATTTTAATTTAAACAATTTGCTGATTTTGTCAAAATAACCAACCAGCAAAGATTCATGTTAGATAAATGAATCCCCCATGATGTTGGAATCCAACATGGCTGTCAATGTATAAAATGTAGTGAAAGCTTCTTACATTAAATTAATAGTACTTCCATTGAATACTGACAGAAATACACTGTTTTCCAAAGCGCACTCAATTTGTTCAGTAAAGATAACAAAGGCAAATCCTTTTGTTTAGTGGGAATGTTTCATACATCTGCATTCAGATTGAATGCACCATAAAAATGGAGGAGATGTTTACTTCCTAAACAAAAAAGAAAAAAAAAACGAAAATGACATCCAATAATAGTCATCACACCATCTATTTAACCTGAAAGGATTTACTTGGCTTTGTCATACATACTATGTTAACCTTCACATCCCCTTCTCCCATGAAATTGGATTTAAGTTGCTTTACTGCTTGTAGAAAACTGACTTTAACACTGCAGCTGCCTTTAAACCTGTTCCAACCTTAGCTTTACCCCCCCTCCTTTGGTCTGTCCTCACATTTCATGAATTTATTTTTAGCTTCAAGGCATGCAGCTCAATAGTCTATGTTTTGGTGTGCATGACAGAGTATGAGCTACATGGTTTCAGATGGGGTCAGATCTACACTTTTATGCCTGCAAGTACAACTACACATAATTCACACCACAAACCAACATCTTGCTTGTGGATGTTCCTTCTTTCTCATGGACAAGGAAATAAATCCGATAGGAAGAGAATTGGAGCTAAACTGAGGACATTCCTGATGGAAAACCTGTTTGAAGGTTGCAGAATACCTGAGAATGGGATGAATGTTCACCTTCCAGCAGGACAACAGGCCCAAACATCCAGCCAGAGTCACACTTGAATATGTTAACACGAGTTATTTAGCGAGCAAATATTTGCAGATGTTTGAAGATCGTATTTTTACCCTCTGCACAACTTTCTCTCCGACTTGCATCTCAGCTGGTTCAGATTCCCTCAGTGCATTTTCTTGTTAGTTCTGTCTCCTTCCCTGTTACCTGTGGGGCTTATTTACCTGTCATGGTGTTACATCAGCACCTCGTTGATCTGTCACAACTTTGTTGGTTCTTACTAATATTTCAATTCCAAACTCCTGTTTTCATTTGGGTCTAATATTACCTCTGGGAAATAAGAGAGTTGTTTTAGATGTAGAGTCTAAAATACCTGCTCAAATCTAAATCCATCGGCATGAAAACCCTTAAGAACTCACACTTTCAACAGTCATGGTATTGGGAATAAACACGGCTCATTGTGACCCCATTTCCATTTTTATTGTAGGTCTTGCAGTTGTCCACCAGATGTCGCTATTTGTCAATTCACCCACACCTAATAATGCGTGAGTGATGAAGGTAAGTCACTTTCTGGCTTCGAACTCCAGGGGGAGCTCTTGTTTTGAAACTGATGAATAGCCTTCCTTTGGAGGAGCTGGGGAAGGTGCAATGACTTTATATTTTTCATGTATGAAAACCTTTAATCTACTGGTAGAAAAGAAAAGAAAAGTTTGCTTTATGCAAAAACTGCACCAGATTATCTGCACCGTCTTGTGTTTGATACACGTTTTATCCTTTTGTTGTTGTTTTTTCTACTAGAACAGAAACAAAATATCATAATCTAAGAGTGACAGCTGAAGTGCCTTCAATTCAATCGTGCAATCTTGCGAGTGCAAAAAACCAGAATTCATTTAAGCTGGAGCAGTGTGTCAGTGCAGTTCCAGCAATGATGAGAGCCATAGCTCAGACTGCGACAAAGCAAAGCTGGATCGGTCCTGCTTCAGAAACACATAAGTGGCTGAAGGCAGAGAGATGTTTTCCCTGTGGGGTTAAAACACAGAGGTCCATCCCTCTGCTGTAGACACAAGTCCACACTTCACACTGCTTTGCTCCTTAAAATAAATGGCCACGCTCCAAAGCGGTGAGTTACAGTGCAGTAAGGAAAGGTCAACGGTCACGTGATGCCAATTGGTTTGTGCCGTCCTCATTGTTCTTGGTGAAATATAAAGTCCAGGCAGCGCCTCGGCTCGGCCGTAAAGGGACGAGCTCAGGTTGTCTTACTGTTTGTTTTGATCATCTGTAGTCGGGTTCACTGTGCGCACTGTGTGGGTGAGCACAAGAAAAAAAAACAAAAAAACAATGATGGCGATGGTAACTGATCGCTGACTCACAGAGCTCCAAAGCTGAACATATATAACCCAAATCTCTCGTTAGTCTCGGAAGTCAGCATAGACTCTAGATTGGAGGGGGGGGGCTTAATGAGAGTGTTAATTCATTTTTGACCCGAGCTATGATTGAATTACACTGCCACAGAAGGGCTGGATCGTCTCTCGCACCAAAGCCATTTCCTCCTATTAGAGATGGAGCACGAGCTGCAGTCAGGGACACCAGATGCCTTTCGCTTTTTATTTTAAGAGAACAACACATCTCATGCCTCACCAATAAATATGTGGAAAGTGAAAAGCCATCGCCAAAAAACTGAAAAAAAAACCCTATTGAAATTCTAAGGCTATGAGTAAAAGAAGATATTTGAAAAACATTTTGTTCTTTCTGGCAGGTTTTGCATTTCTAGAATCTGAATAGCTATAATTTATATCAGAATATGAAAAAGACATACACGTCTAAGCACCTACAGCTGCGTCATGCTAATGCAACCAGTAATATTTTCCTGTGTCCGCATCAATGGACTGTGTTGTGTAATAACACTGGTTCACGGTAATCCGTAGCATCTTTCCATACCATTGTCTAATGCAGCCACGGAATGGGGAGGTACAGTTTGGTTGTGTCGGCCGCTTTTACAACGGAAAACAATGAAATAACACCTCTCCGTGTTGTACCACTCAGTGAAAACAATCAAGGAATCAAGGAATCAAGGAATTTTATTTGCACTTGATGCCCTTCCACATGCTCTGTGGATCCTGGGAGGAAAAGTGTCCCTGGATTTTCTGAGCATATGCAGCTTTTGCCCTCTTAACTCCTGCAGTCAGCTCTCTTCTTGCCCAAGGCATTAGCCTTATATAAACCTATTTAGTTTGTTAACAAAACTACTCACAAAAATGACATCTCGGGAGGTAACCCCCCCCCCCCCCCACACACACACACACACACATACAGAAAAACCCTTAATGTTCCATGATCTCAGTAGGACATCTTTATTATAATTTGGAGTAATCCCCAGGCAATATTTCTTCTCCCTACTGTTTTCTTTAGGCTGTTTCTTCATTTCTTACATGTGAATAATATAACCAGGGTAAAAGCTAATAGTGTCGAGATGAAATTTTGTGTATCCCTGAAGCTTTCAATCTGATTGGTTCATTCATGAGCCGAAAGCTCCTTGATGCTTCATTTGGTGTAATGCGTCATCAAGTGAGCAATCAATGTAAAATGATTCGAATGGCATGGGAATCGGGTTTGTGAAACTTTGAATACAAGAAATAAATAAATTATGGTTAAGATGCAAATTCATTAATTCTGAATATGGTCTCAGAATTGTTGTAATCTATCTTTTATGATACAATAATTAGATTAGGGATTGACAATAGTATTAGGACAGAGATTGTAATGTGAATGTGTTTGTAAGAATAAAACCTTTTCCACTCTTCTAGGCTTCAGATGGCTTCTGTGTTCGGAGATGATTTGACTTGCTGGGATATACTTGTTTTACAGGGGGTAGATAAAGCGGGGTAAAACAGAAAAGCATCAGCAAGTTTATTCAAGTTGGATTAACACATTTTCTGTGTTTCACAATATTCCATGGGATTTTCCACTACCTCAATCTTACCACAGAATTGATGTTTGGGCGCTGTTTCGGTGCCCTACTTGAGTTTGGTTCACCTTGGTAGGCGTGTTGTCTTCACGCAGGGCCTAAAATGCCTCAGCATCAAAATGTCATTGTTGAATCAGAGCTCTTTGAAACATGGGATGGCTGACTTTTGAGGCTTCGAACATCACCACCATAATCAACGTAAGCCTTGATACGCACCCCTTATAAAAATGAAAGCCTTGCATTTTGTGAATAAGGGCAATATAAATAAGGTTTCATTACTTTCTTGGCTCTTTGTAAAACCATATCTATTTAGGTTGACGGTGTAACGGCGAGTTGAGTAGTCATCTTTCAATCAAACAGGTTGCAGGTTCAATTCCAGCAGCCCCCTTTGATGTGTCAATGTGCCCCTTGGCAAGGCACTTAACCCAAAGTTGCCTACTGATGCATATAAAGGTGGTTAATGTGGCTATAGTGTAAAGTGCATTAAGTGGTCAGTTTGATTAGAAAATGCCTACATAAGTACAGACCATTGGGTATTGATTTGTACATCCTTATTAATCTTACCCCATATAGTTTACTTGAGCCAACAGACAATTTCCTAACTAATTCTTTTAGGTGCCATAGGAAGGTTTTCTCCATTGCCCCAAGCTATTTCGTCTGGGGAGATTTGTGTTGGCCTGTTGATGGAACATTATGGCAGCCTTGTAAATTAATCCTGTGTTAGAGTAAAAGGGCGTAGTCCACAACATTGATAGGAGCAAAATGCTGCAACAAATATTGCTTTAAATAAAGTCCCCTGATTATAACGCTGTTTAAGAAACAACACATCTGTGGTGTCTTTTATATAAACATGAAACTCTCTTAAAAATGTTAGAGAGCTCACTGTATTTTATGTTCACTAATTTAAGCATCTTAAAGTCCCAACTAAACAGATGGAGGTATAAAGTGTAATTTTCTCTACTTGTAAGTTGCAAGACACCTTTAACCCAATACAACAAAATCAGATTTTGTCTTTTGATCATTAAGTTGAAAACCCTTTATATGGATAGATTCAAAGTCTATTTTAACATCTACAATTTAGGTTGATCAAACTGATGAAACAATAATTTATCTAAAAAAACTTAGTAGATCAAATAGAGTCAATAACTTTCATAAGAACCCAGAATCCCTTTATGTTTACTCTCAACGGATAAGTTACAATTAGCAAAACCCTATATTATAAATAACAGAGCTCTAGTAGGTTATACAGCCCTCAAAGTAGCATTTTTTGCAAGTGTAAGTGCAAATGCAAAGAACTGCAACTGATTTTGAGTAACCACCCAACACAGAGGTGCCTCCCCATCCCACAATAGCACTCACCTTACACCTACTCATAAACTAAGCTCTGTGCCCACCTACCTTGCTGGTTTAAAACTACTGACATTTTAAATTGGTTTTCACTAATATTTTGAATTATATTAAGTAATGATATAAACCACTTTACTCTGTGTGGAACACATCTAGACCAGAAGTTAAATGTCAAAGGTCTATGCTATAGACTACCAAGAACAGCAATAAACAGTTAGCCTTTGTTTTAGGTTTTAAACCACAGAGCAGCATCTCCAAAGGTCACTTACCCTAAAGCAATTAATGGATGAGATGGATGTTGCAGCTGTTGAATGCTGAGGGAGCTTAAAGCAGAGAGATGAAGATGGAATGGGGGATGGGCTGATTACTTTGTCGAACACCGTGGTGATGATGTCTCTCTCTCTCTCTCTCTAGGCTGCATCCCTTTCTTTCTGGTTGCTTTGTCTGTAACACATTTATTTGAATGTTTTGAGGATGCTGCTGTATATGCAGCGTACTGCTGAGTTACAGTTAAAAACAAACTGGAATGCACTGTTATACAAGTAAAATGGTGTAAAACTCTCCCCTAAAGAACTAAAATAGTGAATAAAGAATCTAAATGTGGGGATAAAATGCAGAATACACAAATAGCAAGGTTCAGCTTTGTATCTGTAGTTATGCAAAAATAGGTACTTATTTACTTGGTTTGGTGAATTCAGGTCTGGGGGGACTTGGATGTACTCCAAACCGGATTGTTTTGTCTCTGAGCTGCTGGGATAGGGTTGAAAAGGACAAATGGCATTAGCGATAGAAAACTGTTGTGGCATCGTTTGATCGTCTCGAGCACATGATGCTACAGACGATGCGTTGAATGCTCGAAACACTGAAGTTGAATAATCTGAACTTTCGCCGCTGGGAGCTTGAGCTTGAGCTTGAGCTTGAGCCTCAACCAATAGAAGAGACCCTGCTATGTGAAGTAGTGGCGTATTTTCCCATGGGGTGGAAGACCAAGAGCCTAAAGGTGATAATGGTGGATAAACTTATTGTCGCCATTTCCTCTGATGAGACAAAAACAGTAGTGAAATAGTGGCCAAATTCAGTATAGGGTGAGAATCTTGGTCATCCAAGAGAAGCTTCGACTAGATTACAGGAACTGGATTTCTTTGCTGGCCTAGGATCTTGGGATTCCCATGGAAAAGTTGTCCAATTTGCAAGGCAAAGAGAAGTCAGAGTCTCTCTAGTAGGCTGCCAACTTCACAATACACTCTCAGATTAAGATTAGGATAATCAATGCATGGATTGGTAAAAACAGAATTTTAAAGATACATTTCTTTTCTTCTGATTGTCTCGACTGGTTTTTAAGGTTGGGTTTCATTTTTTGCTCCCATTAAAAGATTTTGTAATGATTTGATACTGAGGACTCAAAATTCAGCCAAACACAACAGCATATCAACAGTGTCAGGGACACAATCCACTGAGGAACAAGGTTAATGGCTAAAATGAGACTCAGGGAAACTGATGAGCTCAGAACAGAAGCCTTAACCTTCTTAGAATCCGGCTGCGGATTTGAATCCGGAATTTGGGTTCCTTAGTACGGTTGACAGGGGGGACATCACTGGAGGTTCACAGAGTGGAGCAATTTGCTGCTGCAGAGAGGAAATCAAGGGTAAAAATTCAGTAAAACCAAGGGGCAGACCGGAACCGATAGTCCATAGGCAGAAATACGATCACAGCTGAGGAATTATTCTAATCATTGCAGATTTTAATAATAATACAGGACAAGCTTAGAAGACACTCCGTAAGAGGCTGCAGAAAACCACAGACTAGCAGAGGCTCACCTTCAAGCAGGACAACCACCCTAAAGATACAGCCAGATATATTATGGGTTGGTTTAAGTTAATGTAACATGAGAAAGCATTGCCATTCCTCAAAGATGGATTAGTTTATGCCTAATATATTATACATTTTTATTAAACCATTGTACACGACAGCTGAAACACTGCTTAGGTACCAAGTCCGGTTATTAAATAAAACCAGCATCTGAATGACCTTTGTCAGCAAACCAAAAACCAAAAAATGGTTTTAAAGTTTCTTGTTGGTCGGCTTTGTTGACCTTGGAATACAGAAGCCCAGGGGATCATCACTTGACTGTTTCTCAAAAGCTGGGGGGAGACTTTTAGCATTTAGCTAATACTTGTAAGCATTTTCGCTGATACTTGCTTACAGACTACCGTGTGCATCTTACATCAACTATATTAGTATAAGTGAACATGCTAGTGACAACCTACATGCTAACGTTAGCATTATAGCTAACATTAGCATTTTAGCTAATTTTGATGTATGAGCTAAACTTCACATACTGAATGCAGACATCAGGTGTCAGTCAACATATAATTAGGACCCCCCATAGTAATGATATCATTTCGGCTAACATTAGCATGTTGGCTCATATTTGCTTATACACTACTGTGTGCGTCAAATATCAACAATATTAGGATAAGTGAACTTGCTAATGACAACCTACATTAGCATTTGAGGTAATTTTGATTTATAAGGTAAAGTTTAGGAATTAGGTGTCAGTCAACATGTAATTAAGACTCCACATAGTAATTTTAGCATTTAGGGTAATATTAGCCTTTTAGCAAATATTGTTAATTATACACTACCGTGTGCATAATACATCAACTAAATTAGGTTTAGTGAACATGCTAATGACAATCTACATGCTAATGTTAGCTTCGTAGCTAAGATAAGCATTTAAGCTAATTTAGATGTATAAGCTAAACTTAACATACTGAATGCTGGTATCTTCAAAATGTCTTCCTGAATTTTCTAGATTGGATTTAACACTTTTCAAAGTAGAGGCCTGTATCACTTCTTTAAGTGTGTTACTGATTTTCAGAACACAACACCGAAACCAAGGCTCACCTTGATTGGTACGAACTCAGCAGGAAGCTACCTGAGCTTCTCAGAGTCTGCACTGTTTCATACAACTCTAAATAACTGTACTCCCTGAGCAAGAGGATGCCAGTGCAGAGACCTGAGCACTGGACTGATATGGTTGTTGATTTTCCTGGTTCACCACAGTCAGATAAAGTCTCATTCCTTGTGTTAACTCAATCCTCAACCGCAAACTAATTCAAAAACCTTTTTTACCTGGGTCAAAATCTGCAAAGAACACTTTTGAGAATCATTCCATTTTGACAACTGTTTTTTACCGGTGAATCTGACGGCTGAGAGGATTTAATTTGATCTCAGTTTTTAATTTGACTCCTCATTGTTCTTACATGAGTCTTTTAAAATGTCAGTTTTGCTCTTAATTATACTTTTAATATATTTTTCCTTTTTCGAATTTTTTCATTACATTTGATATTTGTTTTTTCATTTAAGTAGCTAGTAAAGACATTCCTCCGATTTTGAGTAAATCATAGTAGCCTTGAGGAATTAGAAGTAGCTTTAAACGTAGCGTGCAACCTTAAATGTGAGGGACAGAAAACTCAATTCTTTTAAACTTTCATATTTCTTCTCAATTTGAGTTTTTAATGTCGTATTGTTATGCTCTTAAATTGTAACTTCTCAAAGTCTTTTTTTATGATGAGCAGTTCAAATTGCCTTGTTGATGAAATGTGCTATACAAAGAATTTTGCCTTGCCTAGTGGCTCTTTATCTACATACTTCAGCTTCAGTCCATGATGCTCCCCTCAATTATTAAATGTCCTTAAGACTAAGAATTGGGCACCTTTTCCTACCCCACTTTTAACACACACACACACACACACACACACACACACACACACACACACACACACACACACACACACACACACACACACACACACACACTGTATAGATTATACACTACAGTGAGTCAAAATGGTTCCACATATGTAGGCAGTGTTTGTCCTTGATGGCTCGCTGCTCCTCTGCCTTTTTGGTGTATTTAGATTTGCTGCGAGGATAAAACTAAAGTAATGCTTTTGGCACAAATGACTCATTTGTGAAGGACTATTAGCACACAGCTATAGAGCCACACTTCCTGATGCAGCCTGGTCCCTCTATGCTCCTTTCATTTACTGATTAATGACATTACCTATTTGTCCCTCGGCCTCTGTTGTGTTGGTGGAACAGTTTTATTGGTAGTGTGCAGAATGTTGGAATCATAAATCAACTGTCCTCCTGCTGTCACCGACTAAGACGAAGAGAAATGAAGAATAAAGCCAGTTCTGCTGGACCTTGACCATGTAAATATTGTGTCTGTCTCTGGAAGGTTGAATATCACACACTCTATCCTTGGTCAGCCTGTTTCTGACTCAACTCAGCCTCGACAAATGTCTACGGTTTTATGGTGTTCTTTCTTTTTTTAATATTTAGACAACCTTGACTAGGACGATAAAGAACCTCAGCATAACTTTTTTATTATGTTCAAACTGTCCTCATAACCAGGGGTCTGAAGCTGGTGAACATGACAATCTATATTATAGCACTCAGTTACCTACTCTTGCTATTATAAAGTCACCTTACATACATTGGAGTGATAATAAACAAATGACATTTTCAAACAGCACATTTGAAAATTTTCTGTACATTTTTGGTTTAGCAATGTGGACCCAAAATTCAGCCAGACAATAGATCTGTGATTAAAGATTTTTTGGGAAATTTGTAGTAGGTCAGCAGGGAACTGTCAGCAACAGGGACAGGAACCTATGAGGAAAATTGCTAGTGGCAGAACCTAGGCTCAAAGACAGGAAAGAGTTTGGGAAAATTGGGATAACTCAGAGCGTGCAGCATCAGTTGGAATCCAGGAAACAAGTTCAGAAATGTGAAGAAGGAGTCCGCCTGACAAATCAAGGAATGAGGCAGAAGATAAAAGTCATGGCGCAGAAAGAGGGTTGAGGTCCAGAACTGTCAGGGGAAAGGCAAAGCAGAGTAAACATGAGGCAGAAACAGGAGTGGAATCAGGCAATCGGGCAAAGAAAGAATGCTGGACATCTACTCACTTTCAATAATCTGGCACTGTCAACTGGTTTGAAGCCGGCTTATAAAGACCAAGGCGGATGTAGAATGAATGAGAAATCAGTGTGGAGCCGAGCGCAATGTAAACAAAAGTACTCTACAGGCCAGAATCATAACACTTAAAGCGTTAAGAGGAACATTAATTAGGACAGAATACCATGTAGTTTTTTTGCTTCTCAAAATACTTTCAATACTTGAAGAAATCATGAATATTGTTCTCTACCTAAACTTCATGCTGATTAATGTCCACCCATCACCTTTAAATTGTATTTGTCTGATAGATCCCAGTTTGTTCATCTAAATGACAAATCTTCTCTGCAATGTAAGGTTACTTGTGGAATACCACAAGGTTCTGTACTTGGCCCAATTCTATTTACTATATACATGCTCCCTATTGGCCTCTGTTAATAATATAAAGAACCTTGGTGTTATGTTTAATCAGGATATTCTTGGTAGAAGATTTCCTTCTTTCACTTTAGGAATATACGAAAAATTAGAACTATTCTCTCTTGGACTGATTCTGAAAAGCTAGTCCATCCATTTGTTACTTCAAGGCTGGACTATTGTAACTCTTTATTAGCAGGAAGTTCGCAAAAGGAAATTGAAAGTCTTCAGTTGGTCCAAAATGCTGCAGCAAGAGTTTTGATGAAACTTAAAAAGAGAGATCATATCTCCCCAAGTTTAGCTTCCTTTTATTGGCTCCCTGTCAAACCTAGAATAGACTTTAAGATTCTTCTTTTGACATATAAAGCCCTCACTAATCAAGCTCCATCATACCTTAGAGATCTGATTACTCCTTATGTCCAAAACAGAGCACTTCGCTCTCGGACTGCAGGTTTACTGGTGGTTCCTAGAATCTCTTCCAGCTTTAGACTGTGAGGCAGCGCCCTGTCTGGTTTGACGCTTAAAACCTTCCTTTTTGATATAAGTTTATAGTTAGGAAAAGGTAGAAAAGACAGCCTAATCTGGTTGGGGTAGGTACTCAGTCTTGACAGACGGTTCTTCTTTGCTCTACCTTCTTCATGTCTCACTCTACAGACAGACATGAAGACAAGGTTATTTAAGTTATTTCTATAGTTATGCTGCCATACTGTAGGCTTATACTGCTGGAGGATAATCTGACAACTTTTCTCTCTGCTACTTTCTTCCTTTGTCCAATCTACTTAGTTACCGTTATTTCAACCTTGTTAACCTTTTGTTTTCTCTTAGTGTTCTCTCCATAGTAACCACACCTGGGCTGGATGTTCTGTTAGCTGAGACAGCTTCTTAGATGAGAACATGGGCTGAGATGCTTCCAGTGATGCTCTACAACTGCTGCTATAAATATTTTTTTTTTGAGTATCCTCTGCATCTGTTTTAGTTTTCTGTCCCTTCAAACCCCCAGTCGGTCGTGGCAGATGGCTGGTTGTACTGAGCTAGGTGCTGCTGGAGGTTTCTTCCTGTTAAAGGGGAGTTTTTCCTCTCCACTGTCGCTACATGCATGCTCAGTATGAAGGATTGCTGTAAAGTCAACGACAACACAAGCCATTTTTAGGTCTCCTGATTCCAGAGGAGTGAATGCTGCAATTCAATGACTCGATGTAATCTGCTGGGGTTCCTACTTTTTCAAACTGATTTGTTTATGTTGTATCTATGATTTTAATTGATTCTCTTGTAAAGTGCCTTGAGACTAAATCTATTGTAAATTGGTGCTATATAAATAAACTGATTCTTGATTCTTAAGCACAGAGTAATAAAATAAGTAGTCCTTTGTGTTCACCTTGTGGAGGAGGTCAGATATTACTCACTAATCTCCCTTTAGACACGACAGGCAGAAAAGCCAAATTAACAGTTTCACACTGCTGCCTTTTTCTCTCCTGTTTTTCCTTTCTGTCATTAATTCACCATGGGTTTAATCAGTATTCAATCTTTCTACGAGAATTACTCATTTTATATTTAATTTCCTCCTTTACCCTATTAGAAACATTCTGAGCCAATGTGAGTCTGCTCTTAGACGAGCCCTCAATCGGTTGTGTAATTGTCTGTTACATAACTAAGTGAATGAGGCAGAGATATGTTTAAAATGAGGACAGAGACAGTGTTACGCGTTTTGCTTAATAGAACACAGGAAGATTAAGATTAAGTTTGAGTTTGTGTTTCATCGTGTGAGGGATGGAAAAAAAACAATAGCAGTGAGTAATTTGACAAAGTGATGTGCAGCAGAGGAATAAGATGTGGAGGCATGGTGTAACAGCATGAGTCATCTTAAGAGTCCCCCCCCCCCCACCACCCCCGAAGTCTATTTATGAAACATTTACTGTTAAACTGCCTAAACTGATAATGCAAAAGGTCCACCTCTCCTACTTATAAATCCGCCAGTCAGTGCAAAAGCTTAACTGGGAATAGTAATATACTAATTTTCAGCATTTAAGCTTTTCTGGCAAGTGATTATTTTTAACTGAATGGATGTGAGTTCTATTAACAATAAACAAAAAAATCCACCTAAAACCATACGCAAACATTTCAACAAAAAACATAATATGGGCTTTACTAAGTGAAGTAAGTATGTTCCAAATGAGAACATGTGTTTGGTATCTGTTAGGGTGGAGCTTTGGGGGAATTCATGCCAAACTTCATGTAGGGTGGTAGATTAATGGAGTTGAGATAGAGTATGTTATGAAGGTGGGACTTTTTTGTCTTGATGGTTTCTTTTGAAGCATATGAACTTTGTTTTTACAGAGATGGAGAACCTTCCAGAACTCCCTAAAACACAAATGCCACCATCTGAAGTGCTCTGTTACCCCTGTCAAAATGAGAGTTGTACAAAAATCTCTGGGTAGCTCTACGGAAAGCCTGCATTCTCCCTGTGACGCTTGCATCTGCAGTGCGGAGCTTTTCCAAGCTCAAATTGATCAAGAACTACTTGAGATCTTCCATGGCACAAAAAAGACTGAGTGGACGGGCAGTGATTAGTATTAAGAACAAAGTTGGCTATCTGATTTCTTACAGCGAGTTCATCTGTGAATTTGCCTCTAGAAAAGCCAGGAAACACAGGTTTTATGAGTGGGTGGAATATTGAGGTAGGACCAAGGTAATAGAAGTCAAATGTGAGCAAAAATGGGGTTTATTTTCTATACCTTGGGTTTTACTAAATCTCTTGCACATAGTTATAGTTTGTCATAATGTTTATTCTGCCGACCCACATAAACCAGAGAACTCTCAGGAGTATAATAATAAGGATTTATTGGAATGGATGATGTTTTCTTGGACCAGGGGAATAAACAGCAGACGGGAAACCAGCGGCAATGGGAACCAGCGGTGATCAGCAGCGGGATCGACAACGGCAAAGGACCCAGAGATGAGGACGTCTGATGGCAACGGGAAGCACAGGTGAGTAATCCGACAGCAGTGAGAGCGTGGTGAAGTGACAACAGGGAACGGGATAATTTGAGATGTCTTACAGAGGCGGGAACCAGAGGCAAACCTTACTCGGAGGAACAGAGGACAACGTGGGAAACCGGGAACATTGATGAACACCAGGAGGATTGAGTGGTGAGTCCTTCCAGTAATATTATGTTTGGTTGTCCAAGGGGTTGTGTGCGGAGAGAGGATGAAGGAGAGCGAGCAGACCGAGCTGGAGGAAGGAGCGGTGAAACTAGATGGCTGAGCAGACCGGAGAGTTTTCTGTAAGGTGAGTATACTGACTCAGTGGATGACCTGGGGAAAGGGGAGCACAGGAAACGATGAGAACGGCGAAGGGGAAAAAGGCAAATCAACAAAATAACCAAAGTATCAAAATAACATAACATGGAACTAGTGACGATCAAACTACAGAGAATGGCTAGAGAGAAGAACTAAACTGGAGATTAAAACTTAGACACAAGAAGGCTGGCTCAGAGATGTACGTTACCAAATGCAACTAATACTCAGGCAACGAGAAGTGAATCCACCGCTCCTTTTAACCCTCCAGGACTTGTCTCTGGTGATGAGGTGCACCGGGTGATCAGGTGCACCTGGGTGTGGCTCGGGTGACCCCTGTGGACAACCTATAAAACATACTGAAAGGACTGAACCTGACAGTACAACCCCCCCCCCCCCCCC
>JAVLVB010000185.1:478245-493887 GCA_032876305.1 Orestias chungarensis
TTTTTCCTCTCCACTGTCGCTACATGCATGCTCAGTATGAGGGATTGCTGTAAAGTCAACGACAACACAAGCCATTGTTTCTGCCTGCTGATTCCAGAGGAGTGAATGCTGCAAGTCAATGACTCGATGCAATCTGCTGTGGTTCCTTAGATTGGAAACTTTTTCAAATTGATTTGTTAGAATGTATCCTTGATTTTAAGTGATTTTTTGTAAAGTGCCTTGAGACGACACCTGTTGTAAATTGGCGCTATATAAATAAACTGATTCTTGATTCTTGATAACAAAACAAAGACTCAACCAATATAGAAAACAACCTAAACAAAACAATAACCAATGATAACAAAGTAAAACAAAGCAACTACAACAAATTAAACAGCAAACTAACAGAGAATCAGAATCAGAATCAGCTTTATTCGCCAAGTATGTTTACACACACACAAAAACATAGATCATGACACATAGGGAGAAAGAGAGAGCAGACAGCGAGGGAGAAAACAAAGACTCAACCCATCTAGAAAATCACCTAAACAAAAACAATAACTAAACAGAACCAAACCAAAAACCAGGATCATGACAAAAACATAATTATAGTTTAACATGACTGTTTTTTTTGAAGAATTTGTGGTAAGACAACAAAACTACTTAAGCCAATGCTCTTCAGTCAAACTGCCTGGCCCAAAGCAACACAAATGGAAGGTGATTTAAGTAAGTACACATTAAAGCTAATGAAGATATACCACCAATGAACTGCTAAATCTTTCCTCTGCAAAGACTCAGGGGGTTAAATTGAATCAAATCAAAAACAATTTAACCTAAAGAGAAATTAAGTTGAATCCCACACTTTTTAAATTATTATTAGTAGAATTTTTTGAGAATTATTTAGAAGACTGGGTGATAAAATCCACCTATTTTAATATTATCGGTTAATTTGTGTTGGTGTTTTGGATAGAATTCCCAAAAAAATGCAATAAAAAACAAGCATGAGATTCAGCAATAGGAACTGGAAGTCCATTCTCCATTGACTGTTTTTACGAGCAGAGATCTGACAAAACTGTTTTGTTGTGGAGGTTGGGTTTAAAAGAACAAACTTTTGCTGATTTACCGAAGAGCAAAAATAAATGTGCCAGAAGAATCAACAATTAAGAATAAGTTTATTTATATTACGCCAATTTACAACAGTCTCAAGGCACTTTGCAATAAAATCAATTAAAATCATAGATACATAATTACAAATCCTTTAAAAAAAGTTTCCAATCTAAGAAACCCCAGCAGATTGCATTGAGTCATTGACTTGCAGCAATAACAGATTACTATTGCAACAACATATCACCAGTAGGGTAAAACTAACCTGTCTCACGACAGTCTAAACCCAGCTCATGTTCCCTATTAGTGGGTAAACAATCCACCATTCGGAGCCGACATGGAAGGATCCATAAGCGACGTCGCTATGAAGTCCAAAGTTTACTGAGATCCCTTTTGGCCTTTAATTTGTGAGGCAGTCACATACACAGACAGAGGTAGCAGATGTCAGACATTAAGAAATGGCAAGAGACAGAAATCTAAGCATGTGTTGATCATGCATTGAGTGGAATATGAAATTTAGAGCACGTCTAGTATGTCTATTGGTTTGAAAGGAAATGTTTTAGGTACCATTCATTTTTGATCATCTACCCAGGCACACTCTGTTTTAGTTCAATACAGTGTACCAAAAGTTTTTGTGGTGTAAATCATTTGTGGTTATTTCTTCTAGTTTGTCTTGAAACTGAGTCAATGGAACACATCTTGATACTACCACATGTATTTCTTAATTTTACTGCTACAAATAAAATCTAAAGTAGCATTGTGCCCAGAAATTTTAGTTTTCCAAGCTGAATCTTCTTTCAAAAATAGCTGTAAATAGGCAGGTTTTACAAAATTAATTCTGCTGTATAACACTAAATAGACTCAGAACTCAAAAACTCTTAATGTGGAGATGATTTATGTTTGAGGATTCTGTTTCAGCTTTCTCCCTGTGTGTGTGTGTGTGTGTGTGTGTGTGTGTTCCCTCATCTGTTCTCATCATTCACATCTGTTCTAAATTATCTAATCATCTTCTCCACCAATCCAACCCCGGTTCCTCTATACTAAGCCGCATTCATTCATTCACTCACCGCTGGATCGTCTGATTTCCCTCCTCGTCTCTCTGCGTCATCTCTAGCTTTTTCCTCCATGTCTACCCGTAAGCCTTTTCGCCTCTTGCTCGCTGAAATCTCTGTCCTGGCTTTTCTCCATCGTCATTTCCCCTGGTCCCGTCCTGGTATTGTCTTTGGTTTTGGTCTTCCTGTCGTCTCCGGTTTCCCGTGCTTCCTCCCTCGTGATTATGTTGTTGTTATTTTGTCTGTTAGTTTATTTCCCCCTTCCCGTGTTCTTTAGCTGGTTTGTTTATTTTGATGGTTTTGTTATTCATGTTTGTAGTTCCCGCGTCTCCCTTCAATTTACTGTTGTTCCATCCTCATGTTGTTCCGTTTCCGCTTTGCCTTTGTTCCGGTTCGTGTTCTGTTCGTTATCCTTCCCCTCAATAAATTATTAATTTCCGCAATTCCCCCTCTGCTCGAGTCATTGATCGCAATGTGACAGAAAGTGTGTCTGTCATGATTTTGACAGATTAGGCAGAAAACATCTAACCCACATACAGAAAAATTGTTGGGAAAGGAATTACCAGATGGCTATTGTTTATTGACTACCAGTATTTAGGATTTTGCAATGATGAACCAGGTCCGGTGGAAAACAGCCGCGAGGAGAACTGGGGCCTCTAAAAGAGATCAGCAAATAGGTGGAGGCAACCAGAGGAAGTGCAGAGTAATGTCAGGGAATGCGATCATGACAGTACCCGCAGCGGATACCATACGCCGAAGAACGGCACAATAAAATAAAAAAAAACGAGACCGGGTGGGAGGAGGGGGATGGCCTCAAAAGGAGGGCTAGAACAAAACAAAACAAAAAACAACCCTGCACGAGCGAAAAAACGGCAAAGAAAAAAAAACAAAAACAACACGAAACAAAAACCAACCCGTCAGGAACGGAATAATGATCAAGAAAAACAGGAACCACTAAGACTTGGAGATCGTCCAGCAGGACAGAGCCAAAGCTTAGTCCAAACTGTGGACTATCGTCTGCGCCGGACCATAGTCCTTGTGGCTGGTGAAGGCAGGTGACAGGAGAAACTCTCAGGAGACCGCTGACACCGTAGAGTCCTCGGTGGAGGTCGCTGGCGGTGTAGAATCCTCGGTGGAGGTTGATGGTGGCGTAGAATCCTCAGCGGAGGTAGCTGAAGGGGCTGCACAGCAGGCGGCGGCGCAGCAGGCGGCGATGCAGCGACGGCAACGCAGCAGCACCCACAGTGAAGACCGCAGACGGTGGTGTGACTACAAACGTGAATAAACAAACCAGCGTAAGAACACGGGAAAGGGAAATAAGCTAACAGACGAATAATGAACACAACAACAAGTAATAATAATAATAATAATAATAATTAATAATTATAATAAGAAACACGAGGAAAATAGGAGGCGACGAAGGAGCTAAACTATGAGGAATAACTAATAAAACTAAGAAGGAAGTAAGGGAAACCGGAGACTACAAGGAAACAAAACCCAAAAGTAAATACAAGGACTGGACTTGAGAAGAATAATGATGGGGGAAAAGAACCAGCACAGAGAACCAGCGAGCAAGAGGGGGAAAAGCTTACTAATAGACGGTGGAGAAACGGCAAGAGATGGAGCTGAGAGACGGGAGGAGAACAGACGATCCAGAGGTGAGTCAATAAGTGAATGAGGCTTAAATATTGAGGAACAGGGGGTGGAGTGGTGTAGATTAGATGATTGAGAACAGATGTGAATGATGATGAGAAAACAGATGAGGGAACACACACACACACGTATACACACACAGGGAGAAAGAGAGAACTGGGAAAAAAACTAAAAAACACAAAACAAAAACAAAGACTCAACCAACCTGGAAAGTAACCCAAAGAAAACAATAACTAATAATATAAATAATAATAAAACAAGACTACTATAAAGAACTGAACCAAACCAAAAACACAGATCATGACAGGAACAGACCTTACAGGAGAGTGACACGTGATCCGCCAGAAAGCGGTGACTGGATGGTTGTAATGGTGATGTTTCTGGTAGGTTCATGAAGGGTTTTCCTGTTTGTAATTATTATTACTTTTGTCTCTGTTTTTCCATGTTTTGAGTAGATTACTTCAGTTTGTGTTTTTATCTTAGTTCAGTTTTGTCTAAAGTTATTCTGGTTAGTTCTTGTTCACTGTTTTCCTTGTGTTGTGCATTATTGCTTTTTACTGGTATTCTGTCTGTCCCTTTGTGTTTTCTCCATCTCTGCTCCCCTGTGTGATCCTCTCTCTACTGCACCCTGCCTTCCTTCTTTCATCTCACAGCTGCTCCCTGTTTGTAATCAGTTACCCACCCATTCCACCACTACTCACCCTCCCAGTATTTTAGCTTGTCTCCTGCTCTAACTCCCTGCTGGATTTTCATGCTTGCCAACAGTTAGTACCCTATTGTTGCCTCTGTGCTTCGCGTTTCTCTGTGTCTTTCCCTGCTGCCTCTTGCCACTTGCTTCCTGTGTGTGTCTCTGGTCTTGCTTACCTGTGTTCATGAACCCTGTTCTGCCAGCTGCATGCCAGGTTCTCGCTGCCCAAATCTCGTTGTAACCACCTGCACCTGTTCTTCTACTCTATCTTACCGGATCCTGTGTTTTTTAATGATCATTTATAATACATTACCACAATCTACTCCCTGTTACCATCTCTGGATTTGGATTCACTTCCATATACAACAGTTCATAACACCTTAAAGTTGGAAATCAAACCTAAACTACTTTTTAAATCTGCTCTAACATGTCCGTGCATAACCAAATTGTCTGAGAATAATTTGAAGACACATTCCATAATAAAAATCTGCAAAAACTGAGCTACAAATAAGCAGGGTTGAACTTATTGGAACTGCAGAGTGTAAGCAGCCCCTCGTCCGAATGCTACTTATCCTGTAAGTTAAACAGACAAACCAAACAACTCTGAAGGGCAAATCCATCAAGTTGAAAGTTAAATGACTTAGCATTAGCTTCAGGCTGTGTGAAAGGAGAGAGGTAAAGGCTGATGCCTTAACTCAAGCGAAGTTCTTTCTTTCTATGTGTTCTACAGAATCACATCTGTATGTTTGAATGTATTAACATTTTACAAACAGTTCGCTCATTGCATTTGTTTGCAGTCAGAAGATTCTCACTCAGTTTCAGTAAAATTAGATGTGACAGCTGCAGTCTGTAACGATAATGGAGGATTGAGACCAAGACAAGATTGATTAATATTGTCTAGGAATAAAATAATGTTTATTTAGTTCAACATAGATCTAGGAATTGCGGTGTTAAGATTGACCTTGATCTTTACTGATCCTGAAAAGTATAACAATAGCAGGCGTCATAATTAACATTCAGAATATAATTTTTGGTGACCAATGTAGGTAGAGTAACAAAAAATTGTCCTCAGGTAAGAGAAGCACTTACGACCACCATCCCTTAAAATGAGAGAATCCTTCTTTATTAAATTTGATTGTCTGTCCTTTCTTTTTTAAGGTACGCCTGACATACCTGCACACAGGTTTCTCTAGTTTCCTTGCTTTCCTTAGACATTGTTTTTGTTGTGCTGTTCAGTGTAATATCTTACCTGAATCTGTGTCTCCTTGTACTTTTTTGTTTCTAACCAAAGAATGTCGAAGTAGAGAATAGTCCTCAACACTGATTCAAGAATGAAAATAATATTGGAACAAAATGAGTTGTTAGGGACAAGCATGGCAAATCTATTTGTAAAGCAACATTCAAGTACAAGCCAATTCATAATGCTTCAGATAACAATTCAAAAGCTCATAAAAATGTTACAATTTAGAGTATAAAATTAAGAGGAAAACACCTGTATATTTTTTGTTTGCTATTTGCCCTTGGCACTTTTAAGTTTTCAATATTTATAGCATCTATTCTTTCATGTACCTTGTTATTTGTTCAAGCTATTTTGTTATTTTAAATCCAACAACTAGTTAAATTAAAAGCCTAACTAAAAGAAATCCTGAAATAGGAATTATTTTTGGATCAAATACATAGAAATTATTAATAATTGGCAACATCATTACAAAAAAAAATTCAGGCAGAACAAACCATTTCTTAATCCTACTTTTTGCATCATAAAACATTTGAAACCACTATTTACAGTCGATAATGTATATGTGTTACAACTGTAATGAGTACAGTCACAATAAAGTCAATAAAGACTGTTTACTATACATTCAACAAATCTTCAGCTGACACGGCAGACTCAGCATGTGTACAGACATAAATGCCAATTCTTCAATAAACTCTGTGTTTACAGTGTATTTTTGGTTAAACCATGTTTGTTCTAAAGTAAGTAAAAAATATAGAGGTATTAGAGTAGCCAGAAATGTGACTCTAGTAATGGCAAGTATCCCTTTTTCAAAAGAATGTAATTCGGGTAGAAGTAAAAACACCCTGCAGTAAAACTAACCCCAGAAGTTTTTAAAGAAGTTCCATCAAAAACTGTAACTGAGTAACTGATATAATCTTATACATTTCAGCTCTGCATGTACCTAAACTCTATACATAGATATCCTATTTTGTGGTTTATGTCCCCACCCAACCAAGGATGACTAATTATAATAAAATTTAGTTTTTGTTGGTTGGATTAATGTTTAAATTGTTGTTAGAAAATAGACATAATTAATGTAATAGTTAGAAGGAGTTCTAGAAAGGATTAGGAAAACTGTATGTCTACCATTTTTAAAGAAGTACCAAACTCTTAAATTATTTTTACTATCGTCACTAAAGTGAAGTAGGATGTGGTAGAATAATCATATATTTCCATTTGTTTTGGTAGATTAAAAAATCATATTTTATTCTAAAATCTGCACTGCTTCTAGTAAATGTGGCAGTATATTATACCCAACTGGGAATGAGTTAGTGGCAGAAGATACAAATTGTGCTTTTAACTTTAGAAATGTCTCTCTTGCGTCCACTCGTGGGAAAAAGTGGCTGTTTAGAAGCCATTTCAGGGCCTATTTTACCAACTCTGAATTTCACATAGATGATTGCATTTTCAATTCCTGTCAGCTCACTTCCAATAAATATTCTGAGTGCCACCTGAAAAACACACAGATCCACACAAACAATGAGAGCTGTGCCAGGGCGCCACTCAGCCTCGCATCCCGTTGTGTCACTGCATGCCTCTAAATTATTCAGTGTCACTCAAATATTGATATGGAAATCACAACTGACTGAACTGACTGAGAACAGGGAAAATGGCAAAGATCCACTGTCCTTATCCCACTGTCCTTTTCTTTTAAAGTCTCTCGGCACTCTTTGACTGATACCTTTTGCCAGAAATTGCTCATCCTTTTTTAATGTCCACCTCATGCAGAATTTAGTGACTGCTTCAAATGATTGGCTGGTCATTCAGACCATTTTCCCTGAAAAACATAAACATATCTAGTGATTTGTTCAGTTATTCATGCAGCATGGTTGTTTTGAGTGCAACAGAGGCACATTCTGTAGCTATGTGTCTAAAACCATTTCGATTTGGCACCATCAGACTCTGATTACAGAATAGGCCTTTTCTTTTCTCCTGCTTAAATAAATACTGACACAACACAATCAGTGCACAGCCAGAAGCTCCTCCACTAAGAAAATCAATTCTGCAATGTGTCAGTTTAGCCTATTTTACACCGTTAGTGGTATCTAGTCACAATGCCAGACTAATTAGCAATACAAAGGCAGGAAAAAAAAACGTAGGTTGTAAAATAAACTAAATAAATAAACTCACTGGTTACAACACTTGTTTGATAGAGCATCAGCTTCCCGAAAGATGAAAGAAAACATGTCAAAAATATTATTACATGTATATTCTCTTGTAAAAATTAGATGCAAATATTTCATGTAAAAACTAAAAACTGCTAAAACTGATATTTACTATAATATCTATATTTACCAGTGTTAGTTGATTCAGTCAGCACACTGTGCTAATGGCATGCTTGTTTCATGAATTGATGTATGCAGTCTGAATTATTTTTTTGATCACCAAAACACGAAGCCTAGCCAGCCTTATTCAAGTCTTACATACCATCGAGCATTTTTTACTTTTTTTTAGGAGGTGGGGTTGTTCTGCTGTGCGTGTTTTGGTTGCTGTTTTCCATTTCAGCCGGGTTCCACCAGAGAGCGTCCTGGAGATCTGCTGCTGTGCTGAGTCTCATTACAGGTCTGTTTCCACACACCTGCAAATCACCAGCATCATTTCCAGCAAAGGAGGACCTGATCGCCAGACATCCAGTGCCTAAGCGTTGTCCTTATATCGTGACGTCAAGCCCAATTAGTTTTTCTATGCGTAGCTTCTTGTGTTTGAATGTGCTTCTTCTCTGTAAAGGTTTCCCTTTCTTCCTACTTGTTCCTAAGCCTGTAAATCCCTATGAAACTCATCTGATTGCACCCCTTTGCCATTTTTTTTCTGTTTGGCATTCGTGTATGGCTGTTGGTCCTTTTCCTCATCAGATGATTCTTCTAAGCTACGAGCGCCTTGCTCACTCCTGCCGTGCAGCACTATCACCATACTTCTCAACCCTTTGTGGATCAAAGCCCTCAGCAAATTAACTGTCCCTCTCTCACAGATTGCCCTCCGCATGAGCGTTTACTGATATGTGGGCCACTTTTGGCTCACATCCGGATTAGTCGATGTTTACTTGCCAAAAGTGGCCCAGTTGTTTTTTGCCAAAGGTGGGCCATATGCTTTTTCTCATATGTGGGCCACTTTGGGCTCACATCTATTTTTCATGGGCCGGAAGAATGCCTACAGTGCCAGATTATTGCCTGAAGTGGCCCACTTCCGTATGCTATCTGGGCTGTACCTCGTTAACATTACATAAATAAATCTTTGCAAAACTCCTGTCACTTCTGCGCTCTAAACGTCTGTAAATTCTGTGATCTATTATTCGGGCATCTTTGAATGTCATTTTTGAACAAGGTCAACTGACTGTCCATACTGACTGTAGAAGCAATACTGCTGGCGAACAGCTGGATAGCTCAGTTGGAATGTAACCGGACTTCCAATCCAAAGGTCATGGGTTTGAATCCAGCCCAGGGAAAAAAATGCATCCAGCATCCAGTGTGGGCCCTTAGGCAAGACCCTTGCGCTACTGCCCACCTGGCACCTGCAATATGGCTGCCTCGGTGTGGTTTACACCAAAAACAATTTCCTACGGGATCAATAAAGTATACATTATCATTATTATGAACAATGGAAAACATAGGTCAAATACAATATATCAGATTGTAACTGAAGGGCCTAATGTATTTGTGATATTTTGTACAACCTTTTCCAGCTTCATATTGGACTGTAATTGGTAGTGTCCCTGCTAGTACTATTATTTTCACTAGAAAAATCCTCTATATCCAGGCCTAACTGATCTAGATTAAGGCTATGTTCACCAAAAACTGGCTCAGACAAAAGGATTTATCAACTCTTTGTAAGCTATGACCTGGATAAAAGCTTTTTAATGAAAATTGTGTCAAAATTTCTACTGTTTTAACTGTAGCAGTTTTGAGTTGCTGCTGTTCCAACGATGAGCAAACACTAAATTTGGACAGTGGAACAGCCTTCTCTCAGTTTTTCTAAATGATTTCAAGTGCCTAAGTTAATAACATTCAAGATTGACCTAAATTTGTCTCTTTTTGTCTTTAAGGTGAACATGGTGCACTGTTAATGGAAACCTGTAACTCCTACTGCCTACTGACTGGACAAAGTCTAAACAACAATGGTGGTAACAGGTGCGTCTCTCTGTGCATCACGCATGTATTTACAGTCACAGAATTTAATATTAAGGTATACTGTAGGGCTTTTATTTACTTAAAACCCTCTTAAACATCCAGATGACTTGGTGCTACTCTAAGCCTTACAATATGCAATCAATCAGAAACACAAGGAAGAGGACTGTGTGATCCAAACAGTTTTTGATTGGATAACAGATTATGTAACCAGGCCAATACTGAAGAGCACAGCAGAGTGCAGAAGGCAGGGACAAATAGTGTCATCCCAATGAGCTGGTAAGGGAACAACTAATTCGAGAGGATTTTGGAGGCTAACGGATGCCGTACATTGTTATGTTGCATGTTACTCTTATATTTCTGGTACTGATATTTTACCTTGCAAAACCAGTGACTGCTGCCCACTACTGTCTTGAAGATACATAATTTCATCTTTTTAGCTACAATAATAAATTTTTTGTGAACGTGGTGCCAGGGTTTCTGAATTAAAGATAATCAGTAAACAGAACAAACCCAGTGAGGTATTCTTTGACAGTGTAAAAGGAGTCCTACTATACCGTCCTCTGAGCCAATTTGTCTCTAAGTTATACATTAGGAGTGGTAAACATTCATAATAAAACTGAACCAGAGGACATTAGCGGTATGGAAGGTTGATACAAAAACAGATTTTTATTGGATTTTTGTGTTACGTATGTCATTCAGGATGTTATAAACCAGCAAACTGTTTTACAGTCCACTCTCTGAGACATAGTGAGCCACTGAAAGGGCTTAAAAAATAAAAACATAAGAAAGTAGACCACTCATTTTACGGCCAGTGTTCATTAACAATTACAGCAGTCTAATTGACCATTTCTTCTTCTGGGGTTGACAGTCTGCGCCCCAAGAGAAAAGATGTAAATGTTAACTTCTGCCATTTTCCAAAGACCCTTTGGACAACGTTAAAAATCTGAAATACCCTGCCATCATGTGGTCTAAACATGTGCACCTTCCTCTTTGAGGAGTATCTCATAGCTCCACAGGGGGTATGTTTAAAAGGTTTCCCTCTTGGACCTTGTTTCAAACAGTACCCGTCTGAACACTGGTGTCATGGCAGCTAGCAACAAATATGTTGAAGTTACACCAACAACTGGCGCTGACAAAAAAAGGTATTAACTCCTTGTAAGCTATAACCTGGATAAAAGCTTTTAAAAGAAATTGTGTTAAAATTCCTATTGTTTTGACTGCAGCAGTTTAGAGTTGCAGCTGTTTGGTGGACACTATGCATTCACAGTGCTACAGCTTTATGTCAGTTTTTTTCAAATTATGTTTTTAAGTATCTTAGTAAAAAGTGTGACTAAAAGTTATTTTTTTCTCTTTATGGTGAACATGCTGCACTGTTGATGGACCCACTGACAGTGTCATGGTCTGTGTTTTTGTTCTGTTTAGTTGCTTTAGTTTATTGTGCTATGATTTATTATTGTTTTCTTTAGGTTATTTTCTAGTATGCTTGAGTCTTTGTTTTGTTATTCACATTCTGTGTTCTCCAATTCCCCCTGCTGTCTATTCCCTCTTCTCTCTCTCTGTTCCTCTCTATGTGTTTTCCTTCAGTTCCTGATCTCATCATCATTCACATCTGTTTCTAATTACCTAATAATCTTCTCCACTGTTCCTCCTCCTGCTCTTCCGTATATAAGCCTCATTCATGCTTTTACTCACCGCTGGATCGTCCGTTTTCTTAACTCTCCTTGTTGTTTCTGTGCTCCTTCTCCTGCCATTCCTCACCGTCTCCCTGTAAGCTCCCCCCCAGCTCGCCTGGTTCTCTGTGCTCGTTCTTTCTCTCTTCCATCATTTTCCTACGTTCCCCTTCTCCAGTTATTTCTTTTGTGTTTTTCTTTCTGTGTTGCGTCCGGTTTCCCTCGTGCCCCTTTAGTGGTTTTGTTTTCCATTAGATTATTTCCTTAGTAGTTTTGCTCCTTCATTGCCTGTGGTTTGCCACAGGTTACAGGTTTCCATTAACAGGGCACCATGTTCATTGCCGCAAATTATGGTACTCATCTATTATAGGCTTGTCACTGCACCATTCACAAACAGTAGGGCAGTTCTGTATTGAATAGACATGCACTGCTGCATAATGCTCTCCTTGGTGTTTCCAATATTGTTGACAACCATTATTTCTACTTTAAGTCAAATGACTTTCAGCAGAAATTGCACTGGCCAACAGGTCCCTTGTTCAGGATCAATGCTCCTCTGCTCCATATAAAGAGATGTTGCTTGTGCCAGGTGGCCTGGTCAGGTACCCCCTGCAGGTTGTCTATCAGGCAGTCAACTCTGTTGACCATGTTTTGGAAAGGGGTGATGTGACGTTTAAATGCTTTTTACCTACCTTTAATGTGCCTGGATATAAATCCCATTCATAATCTGGTTCCCCAGGGCAGTGTTCATCAGATCTACTGTTTATCAAAAGTTTTCTTGACGGTGTCATGATGTTGAAATGTGAACAACGTAATTAGGAGAAATGTTTGAAACCCAATTCTGATTGGACTCTGAAATTATAAAAAATTCTCTAAAACTCCTTATCAGAGAACAGTAATTTTTTCAAAAAGTAGTGAAAAATGAAACACTTGGACTTGTGCGTTCAAAGGTTTAGAGAAGGTCCCATTACCTTTATGTACAAACTAAATTGAATACAATCCCTAAATCTTGTGAGTAGCATATAGTTTAAAGATCAAAATTCGTTCTTACTGTCAGAAAATCTGCTTGTGGCTGGGTGTCTATTGTGGTCCTTGTTCCACTGTAGGGTCTCCTAAAGGCCTGGTGCAAGGGCTTGGCTCATCAGCCACAGGTGTGTTATCCAAACAAGTGCTAATTCTCTTCTGATCTCAAGAGCTGTATGAAAGGACCCCATCACCAGTCATTCAAGTCCCTTTTCCACAAAACTGGTTCCAGTGATGGTTCAGTGCTAGAGCCAGAGTTAGCACTTTCAGTCTTTGTGTTTCTACTGACCAAAGTGGTTCCAAACTGGTTCCAAACTTGTGCTTAGCTGGCATCAAATCATTCTGGGGGCAGAGGAAAGAACCGGTTTGACGTGATGACGCCAGGGACTGGGGGCGGGGCACGGGAACAACTAATAATCGGTAAGCAAGTAAACAATTAAAAAAAACACTGGAGTTGCTTCTGCGACAAAAGAAACAAAACAGAACTGAAGTCAAAGCAGCAGTGGTCAGTGGAGGAGACAAAGTTCCTGACCGCAGACGTCTGGTCTATGGTAGTGCCAAAGTCTACGTTCGGACGTAGACCGTAGGCTGGCCAATCAGGCCGCCGCTCGCTCGCCACTGTAGATTTTTGAACGTATACTGGCCAATCAGGGCGCCGCTCTCTTGCCACTGTAGATTTTTGAACGTATACTGGCCAATCAGGGCGCCGCATGCTCGCCACTGTAGACATTTGAACGTAGACTAACAATCGGCTCGCCTCCTCCGCCATCTTAGAGAGTTTGCGCCAATCGGATCCGCCCCTCCACTTACCGTAAACCTGACGGTGGAATCCTAATCAAAGTGGCTCCAACGCGTGGTAAGTAAATTATTTCGCTTTGTTTTTAAATGTCAATGCTTAATCTGGTATCTGGTAATGTATGACAGATACGTGTTTTTACAAATGCTTCGCCGCGATCCGACGTTAGCCCATACTAATGCCTAAAACTGCCGTCTTGTTCCGATGTCATTCATTACTTAAAAACGTTTTTGTACCTGTCAGTAATAACACAAATAGAACAAAATGTTTTTGTATCCAATTAGTGTGTGAATGCAGAATAACATAAATGCTTTTAAGATGTGATCAAGTGTGTGATTTGGTTAAAACAGTTAAGCCCAAAGTGATTTAAAAGAATAATGTTTAGTTAAAGAACAGTCATGTTTTCATTAATTATGATAAAGTGAACTTTGATATTTTTTCTTTCTCACTCTGGAAGACTGAGTTCAGCTAATTTCTATTACGAAGGGGAACACTGAAAAGTCAGTGTAAGGTTTTTTGGGTTTTGTTTTCAACATCTCTGTGTTTTACATACTGTGTATGTATATATATATATAGAGAATATCTATGTATGTATACATGTTTACATACATAGATTACAGAGAGTAGTGGATAGAGCAGCAAAAATCATCGATGCTCCTTTGCCCACCCTCCAAGACTTATACAAATCAAGGACCATAAACCGGGCAGAAAATATTATCAAAGACTCCTCACACCCTGGTCACAAAGTCTTTAACCTTCTACCCTCTTGCAGGCGCTACAGAGCCCTGAACACAAAATCAAACAGACACTGTAACAGTTTCTTTCCAAACGCCATCAAACTTATTAATAACAAAAACTAAACTGCTGTTTACGGTTGTTTACATGCCACACTGCACTTTATACATACTATATAATACTGTAACTGCACCTTAACTATTTATCTTACACTAGTTTTATATTTTCTGTACATATGCAAACTCTGCTGAACATGTAAACTTGTATATTGTCTACATAGTCTTGTTGTATATTGTATTGTAGTAAATTGTAGAGAGCTAACAACAGCCGGAAACAAATTCCTTGTGTGCGTAAACATACTTGGCGAATAAAGCTGATTCTGATTCTGATTCTGATTCTGATGTATGTATGTATGTATGTATGTGTTACGGTCCCTGGCCTCAAGAGGCTGTGCAGTTTTCTTTTTTGGTATACAGGTTCAGCTGTGAGGGCACACCCTTCCTGATTGGCTGCCTGGAGACTGCAGGAGAGCAGCCACAATTGGACCAGCAGGGAATGGCCAGCCAATCAGATGCTGATGAGGCCCACCTGCACCATATAAATGGCACCTGAAAACATTCTTCCAGTGGGGACAGCTTGTAGAGAGAGGCTTTGTTCAGCTGTTACCCAACCTTGTTATTTTCAAGGCTTTGAGCAGCATTTAAACATTTTGTTGTTTGGTGTGCTAAAATAGCTCAATTTGTTGTTGCTTCTCAAACTAGAAGCTTGTGTTTTAAAGGCCTGGTGCTCCCCTTGTGTTCTTTCTTTTGAGTTATTTGAGTTTATTTGAATTGACTTGGTTGGATATGTTGTAATTTCATTTGCACCTGATCTTTCTAGAATTTCTTAGCCCTTTTATGTTGTTTTACTTGTGTTAAATTGTCTTGTTTCTTGGTTGTGAAACCTTCTTTTGTAATAAATCACTTTTTTATATCTCCTTTTCGTCTGGACATTTTTATGTTACCACCCCTGGACTCCTAGACCTTGGGGATCGTAACAGTATGTATGTATGTAATAGATGGATAAAGAGTGTGTCAATCATTTCTGTTTTGATTCACTTTATACTTCCATTTAGATGGCAACCCCGGCTATTCGTGTCATCAACCCAGATGCACCAGCGCCCTCAGCCTCAGCCTGGACCTCCACACAGCCAGAACACCCTGCCCCTCGTCCAGGTTTTCCCCTCTGCAGACCGCGCTGCTCCATCACAGCTGCTGTGCCCTCAGCCTGGAGCTCTTCACAGCCAGCCCAGCCCCAGCTGGTCCAGGGCCACTCGGTACAAGAGGAAGCACCGGCTGGACCTGACAGTAAGCAATGAGGTACTGAATGTGGCGCTGGAGCCTGATCTCTGTTTGAAGTGTTTTGCTCCAGTTGAGCCTTCTGAGCTTTCAAAAATACTTTCTTCATCTAAGCCTTCAACTTGTATGTTGGATCCAATCCCGACTAAATTGTTTAAAGAAGTATTTCCTATTATTATTAACCCCATTTTGGAAATGCTTAATT
>JAVLVB010000185.1:509202-534005 GCA_032876305.1 Orestias chungarensis
ATTTTATTTTTTTAACTTATTTTATCTATTTTAATATTAGCTCTTGGGTGGAATAGTACCGTGAGTACGTAATTTCGTTCCACTTCATGTACCATCATGTATGTAGAATGACAAGTAAAGAATCCTTGAATCCTTGAATCCTTGGGACCACAGCACACCCACAACCCAGAACCTTGTATCCTCTCATTCCCTCCCTGGTGGATCAACATCATCTCCAATGTAAGACCCACTTCTCATCTAAATCATTCTCCACACTGAAACATTCCTTACTTCACATTTTCTTCTAGAGCTCCTGGTTTCCCCATCGCAGTTCTCTGTTCCAGACCAAGGATTTCTCCGTGCACATTTCACATTCCTTTGTAAATATCATTGTCAAAATAAATCACTTAAGCTCTGTTCAGCGTTCTCTTGAGTTCTTTTCTGAATGTGGGTCAGAGCTGTAAACAAAGCCATTACAGGAACAATTTGTCTCTTCATATCATACTGGCCTTCTTGCTTTCTGTTTTTAAATATCTTCAACATTACCTTATTTTCACTTAGCATTTGACACAATTTATGATGTTTAACAAATTTATATTTAATTGTTTATGAATTTATTAATTTCCCTATATTTTAGTTTAATAGCCTTTTTTTTACGTTTCTTATTTTATTTTTTTTATTGTATTTTCTTTACAGCACATTGGTCCCAAAAGATTGTTGTCAGGTGCTCTATAGATAAAATTGGATTCTACTCGACTGATATACAGTAAATATACTTTAAATAGCAAATAATGTAGCAGTTATTTTGCTCTGTGTGAGTTATTTGAAAACAAATCTTGATCAGGTTGGTCTGTTCATCTGATTGAGGTGGTTCAATTAAAACATCCTTTCTACTTTCTATTTTAAAAGGTAGAGCACCAATTCCATAATTCAATCTTCTTCCAGTTTAGTAATGGACTGGTAAACACCTGTTCTGTTCTAAAAGATCTGACATATTTATTTTTCTCAAAATCTCACATACCAGCACCATACAACAAGGTAAACCTTCCATTCACAGAAAATTTTTGGAACAATAGAAAAGCTCAAATCCAGTATGATCTTAATTTTACTACTGAGGTTCCCAAAGTGCATTTTATCCTGATAGATGTTTAGTTCTTTCATCAACTCAATGCTGTCCATCTCTTGCTTTTCTTTTTTTTATATTAGTTTAACTCAAAAAGTGTATGTACGGGTTTTGATTCTGCTGTTAAAGAAAAGTGTTTCCTCTTCATTGTTGCTGTATGCATTCTCAGTTTGAGCGATTGCTGTAAAGTCAACAACACAATGCAAGCTGCCATCTGCTGTCTCTGCATGCCTGTCCAGGAGGAGTGAATGATGTAAGTCAATGGCAACATTCAGACTGCTAAAAAATGTTTAAGCTAATTAGAATATTACACTGAACATGAGCAACATTTTGAATGCATTTATGATTGGATTGAAATAGTTTTTCTGGTGAAGTGCCTGGAGACAATGTGTTGTAAATTGCTGCCATATAAATAAACAAGTAGAAACTAAACACATAAAACAGAAAAAGTTGCAAAATATTCTTTAATGTACAGTATGCAGTTGTGAATACTTTCCCATAGTTTTTAAATGTGTATAATGTCCAGAACTAAATAGCAGGTTACCTGGTCACTTTACCAGAGTAGCTGCTCCTCATGTTTTCTAACATGAGGAACAATAAAATGTGAACATTTGCCAATGTCAGATCTAAGTTCGGACTTTCAGGGAATATGAAAGTCCTCCAGTCTTCCCTTGCATGCCGGTATCCTCTTTGTGTTTATGTCTCTGGTTGTTCTGCTGTGAATATTCCATCTGTTATCCATCTATCTTCTGTAAACGTACATCTTCATCTACTTGCGACTCTGCCTCTGTTTTGACAAGTGAGGAAAGATAGATGGAGGTAAATACAGACCATTGGAACAAAACCCATTAGAACCTGCAAAAGGTCATCTTTCATCAGTCTAACAATAGCGAGATCTACAATGAACTCAATAACAATATTATAAATATTATGTTTAACGATGACTCAAAATTCAAAACTAAATTCATTTAAGAATCTGTGCTAAGATTTGAAAACTGTTATACTAAAAACATGCTGCATTGTGTACTTGTGTGATAAAATAAGGAACAAAATCAAATGCTGTGACCACTGTTTAAAACATTCTTTTTGTTTTGATCTCACACATCAGGAAAGAGTTAGTCATTATTCTAATCAACCAAAACAAATTTTGCAAATGCGAAACCTTGCATTTGCATTGTCAATTCTGCTTTTACCCAATGAAGCAGAGTCCCTGAAGGGAAATAGATGCTTTAATAACCACCGCTCCATATCATTATCACCACAGCAAAATCAGGAGAAGAAAAACATGTCCGTACTGATGATTCATTCTCACACTAATTGTGGAACAAAGCCAAGCAAACAAGGAGAGAAAGCGTATTGTGTCAGTCGAGTTATCTTGTTTAAGATTTGGTCCTCCAGATGTAAAAAGGGTCTTAATATATCCCAGGTAAATAAACTTGTAACACTTATAAACGTGCAGTTTAACTTTTATTATATAAATAATTTCTCATAGGGGAAAACTTGAAAGAGATTAAATGCAATGTATAGTACGTTCAAACTTAGTTTGAAGCTTGCTTTGAGTGACAAAGAGGATTCTTTTCAGATCATTGCTTTTTTCAAATCAAATCAAAATCAAAAATGCTTTATTTATCCCAAAGCGAAATTAAATAGCTAGAAATATATAATTAATTTTGACATTTGTAACTTTAGGATGTCTAATTAAGTCATAATTCCTCTTCTGTGGCCAGTAGTTTACATCTTATCATTATGGGCTTGTGTACGATCTTAATTAATTGTCATAAGATTTATTGAAATAATTTTATTTCAGGGTGATTTAATAATGCAAAATATTTCTGAATTTAAATAAAAATATTTCATTAAATACGAATGCTAGTTTCTCTGAAATATCTCTGGTGTGTTAATAAAAAACACACCAGAGAATAAAACAATCTTTTATTATTTAATAATTTCTTTTTGTTTGTCATTTCTCAATATTTGATGCTGGAATGAGTGCAATAAACTTTAAACGGGATTACAACAAGGAAAGAAGTAAAGTTCAATGAATAAAATGTAATTATGGGGAGTGTAATACAGAACCACAATTCCTTTTGCAGTGTGGGGTTAGAATAGGACATTTGTGCTTTTTTTCAAATGCTTTATGTGATTAACACAAAGTCTTATTTTACATGCAAACTGACTGATATAACCATGACATGTCAATCAAGTCAGGTTTTTTTCCTATAGCACATTTCAGCAACAAGACATTTGAAATTACTTTACGTGATAGAAAAATACAACAGGAGCCGTTGGGAACTACAAACAATATTCAAACCTTTTAGCAATTTCAGAAAGATCATCAAACTTATTGAGAGTAATCATTATTAAATATTGAATAAAATATTGAACATTGAAGAAAATAGAAGTAATCAATGTTCCAGTTCTTATTTATCAAACGCTACAGATATGTTGCAATTTTCTGAAAGTGGTTCTAGATAAGAGCTAACAACAACAAAAAACTAATAGCAGCAGTACACTAGAACCACAAGACCGGAGTCACCTGACCAGTGATAAATACAATAAAAATCCCAGTACAGTGAAACACTAAGGACTTTAGAAATGGGGTAATGTATGACAATTTCCTATTTTTAGAAAATATGCAAACTAAACCATTCTGGAAGTTGGAAACCAGACTGTAGGACATCAATGTGGTTGATGTTCTTAAAAAGCTATTTAAGTGTTGTAAAAAAGCTTTATTTGATATCTTTGCAGAAGAATAGGAGGTTGGAGATTTGCCTGTTGTTCAGCAATAGTATCTTTCCCAGATTAGTTTTTTGTCTGGTTAAACCTAGGGGAAAACAGCTTATTAACTATTTTAATCACATCAGGCTTTATGGCAGGCAGGACTTACTTAATGAAAATTGTAAGGAGGATATTAAGACGGAAGTAGTCTCCTACCTGATTTATAATTTGTGACTCAACAAGACAAAACCATGAACTAGGGGCCATTTTGGATTGTTTACAGACTCTGAAAGTGTCATGTTATTCAAGCTTCTAACCCATATGAAATAGAGGACTCTCAGTAGTGCAAATAAATTTAAGTTTATTGAAAAGGTTTCTAATTGTTTGGAGATGGGAGCCATGAACCTGCCGAGGGAAACCAGAGGCAGTGGGCAAGGCGTGGGAATCCACAGACAGCGGGCACAGAGGTTTTTTTTCCAGATGAAACGGATGCAGCGGATGTGATGATGGGCAGAGGTTACCGAGAAATCCGTCTCGTCTGAAGGGAAGAGTGGTGGCTGATACCCCAGGGAGATCTCGAAAGGGGAGAGTCCAGTGGCGGCGGAAACGTGGGTGTTGTGACCATATTCGATCCAGGGAAGGTGCTGGTTCCATTCGGTCTGGTGGGTAGAGGTTAAACACCGGAGGGCTGCCTCGATCTCCTGGTTAAGCCATTCTGTCTGACCGTTAGTCTGGGGGTGGTCATACTTTGGGATGATGGTAAGCCAGTGATGAAGTCGACTGCAATGTGAGACCATGGACGTGTGGAAAACTGCAGGGGTTGAAGTAGTCCGGATGGAGGTCTATTGCTGGTTTTGTTTCTGGAACAGGTGGGAAAGGCTACAACATAGTTACGAACATCTTGATGAATGTTGGCCCACCAGAACTTACGAGAGATGAGGGCTTTGGTTCGACTGGAACCAGGGTGACAAGAAAAACAAGCTGTGTGAAACCAATGAATCCCTTTAGAGCGTAATTAGGAGGGGACATACGTGGTTCTTTGAGGTGACGTCAGGGGATTTGGTTCATGCTGCACGGCGTTCGTGATGATTCCTTCGATCTCCCAGGATACCGAGCCAACCACACACTCAGGGCGAACGATGGGAACTGGTTTGGAGGTTTCTTAGACAGGGGAGAACTGGGGGGAGAGGGCATCGGGCTTGAGGTACTTTGATCCGGGTCTGAAAGAGATTTACAGGTTAAAATGTGAAAAGAATAGAAACCAGCGAGACTATCGGGGGTTGAGACGTTTAGCAGATTTAATGTACTCTACATTTCTGTGATCAGTCCAGACCAGCACGGGATGAGTAGCGCCCTCCAGCCAGTGAGGCCATTCTTCCAGGGCCAGCTTTATGGCCAGTAGTTCTCGGTCCCCTACGTCATAGTTCCGTTCGGATGGAGAGAGACACCTGGAGAAGAATGCACAAGGGTGTAGTTTGTTGTCCTCCTCCGACCTCTGGGAGAGGATGGCTCCAACCCACAGGTCGGAGGCATCGACTTCGAGAATAAACTGCCGGGAAGAGTCGGGAGCTTGAGAAAACAGGGTCTTGAGTTTGAGGAAAGTATCATTAGCTTCGGGGGTCGAGATGAAGGAGAAGGTCTATGGCACAGTCGTAGGGTTGATGAGGTGGTAGTGAGCAGGCCTTGCTCTTACTGAAAGCTTGCTTTAGGTCCAGGTATTCCTCTGGGATGTTGCTGAGGTCCTGAGAATTGATGGAGGGGTCCTCCTGGAGCGGGCTAAGAGGAACGGCAGCCTGGAGACAGGAGGAGATGCAGTCTGATGACCAGGAGGTAATAGAGCGTTTAAACCAGTCTATGGTGGGGTTATGTGTAACGAGCCAGTCAAAGCCGAGGGTTATGTTAGGTTGAGAAGATAAAAAAACAAAAAGGATCTGTGTTTGATGTGGCTAAACGCTATGATGAGTTCCAGAGGACTAGTGACGTGGGTGATCTGTGGTAATGGGCGACCATCAAGGGCTGAGACTCTGAGTGGGACATCAAGGGGTGTAACGGGAAGTTGAAGTTGATCGACGAGGGCTTGGGCAATAAGGGATTGCTCATATCCTGAATTTACCAGGGCTGAGAGGTTAAATATGTTCTGAGAATGTTTTATGGTGGCTCGGGGAAGGAAGCGAGGCTGATCTCAGAGTATTATGTGGTCCTACTGTGGCCTCGGGTTCACAGACGGACCTGACCGGGGAACTGAGGTTTTACCTTTACTGAGGGATGGACAAATGGCGATGTAATGCCCGGGGGTTCCACAGTAAAGGCACTACCTAGACTGCATCCTCCGCTGCCGCTCCTCCGGTGTGAGCCGGGTTCGTCCGACCTGCATGGGCGTGATGATCTGCGGGGCTCTGGCGTTATTCTAAGAGGGAGAAGGTTACAAACAACTGGCGGGGGCTGGGCGGCAACGGGAGCCTGGCTGGCAGATGTCCTGCGGTAAGCCCTTAAGCGGTCTCTTTCCTTCAGACGACCATCAATTTGGGCAGCCAAGGCTATATATTCGTCTAGAGTCGGCGGTTCATCAAACAACACTAATTCATACTGCAGCGATTCATTTGAAGCTAGGAAAAAGGTGCTCTTCAGGGAATAACGATCCCATTCTAAGCATGGGGCTAAGGTGCGTAAATCAATAGCGGATTCCGCAACCGTTTTAGAGCCTTTTTTAATCTTCTGAATCTTCCGGGACAGGGTTAAATAATCTGTCTCGTGTCCCAAAAAATTGGGACACGAGACAAAATTAGCACGTCACACTAAATTCTGGATAGCGGTGGAAACGCAATTCAGCCCATTTGAGCGCCTTACTGGACAGCTGGCCGATAATAAACGCTATTATGGCATCATCATTAGGAAATGACTGTGGAGAATGGGCAAAAAAAACAGAGAACACTGCATGATGAACCCCTCACAAAAGGAAGAGGAAGTGAGACACGGCAAGAAACTGGAACCAGAATTTCGTTATGCGGAAGTGGAGATGATGGTGCAAGGGAAGCGGTGGTGCCCTCATACGGAGGAGGAACGAGATCTGAGGATCTGGGAACCATAGATTGGAGAAGGTGAGTGATATTATCCAGGGTTTGGTTTGTTGTGGCTTGTTGCTCAGAGAGGGAACGGAGGACGGTTTCGTGAGAATGTAACATGTCGGATTGATCAGTGATTGCTCTCTTGAGAGCCTCTTGTGGGTCTGCTTGGCTGAGTATTCTATCATATTATTCAAGCTACTGACCCACATGAAATAGAGGACTCTCAGGAGTGCAAATAAATTTGAGTTTATAGAAAACATTTGTAATGGTTTGGAGATGGGAGCCGTGAACATGGCGAGGGAAACCAGAGGCAGCGGGCACGGCGTGGGAATCCAGAGACAGTGGGCACAGAGGGAATCCAGAGATAGCGGGCAAAGAGGGAATCCAGAGACAGCGGGAACGGCAACAGTTCAACGGGGAACTCAGAACATGGCAAGGACGACGTGGGAGACCGGGGACCATTTTGATGGAGGTTGTTGTCACCAGGGAGGAGTGAGGGGTGAGTCCTTTCAGTTTGTGTCCGGGAGGAAAGGTTGTCCAGGGGGTGAGCGCAATTGATGGTGAGTGCTGGAGCGAGCAAACCGAGCTGAGCCATAGGAGCGGTGAACCAGATGACTGTGACGACTGTGAGATTCTTGAGATGTTTGATCAGTGGTGATAGTTAAGACCAGAAGTGGCTAATACTCAAGCGATGAGTAGTTGGTCCACTGCTGCCTTTATACAGCTTAAGCTCGTTAGCATCAATGGTCTGCACCTGGTAGGTGAAAGGTGGAGAAGGTGGTCCAGCAGAGGAGGCTCGGGCGACCCCCTCTGGACCACCTTAAAATGGCCCTGAAAGGACTCCACCGGACAAAGTGTGGATTCTGAACTTTCCACTGAAAAAAGGGGAAAACATATGGTGATTTAAATTTTGTCACTCTGGAGACAACAGTCAGAATAAACTGTATTAAAGCTTAAGAAGATATCTCCCCAAACTAGATACAAAACATGGGGTGTTTACAACCAGGTGTTCATTTCCATTACTTTGCTCACCTGCAGTTCCTCTGACAATTAATAGAGGGCTGCTGGTGGAGTGATGACATCACCTTAGGCTAAGAGGTGACTTAGGAAAACCTATCCATAACACAAATCAAACAAAGCTGCAAGATAATAAAATAGGGTCAAGCAAAGAGAATAACTCAAGAGGCAAGAATTTTATCATAACAGTCAGGCCAGGAAGGAATGCTGGAATACTCAAAATAATGCTTTCCAAAATCTGGCAAGGTTTGTCTGCTATAGGCTGTATATGAAACCAGATGAACAGAGGAGGAATGAAGCTGATTAGGTGCAGGCACAAGAGACCAGGTGAAAGAGATGATCTAATCAGCATACATGGAGCTGGGAAGAGAAGTGTAAGGTAAACAAAGCCTATTATTTAGGATAAAGAAGAATTCAAAAGACTGCCATTAAAACACCCATTGGCCACTTCGAATACACAATTGTTATTTCTTTTTAGGTCATATAGCTGTCTCAGCGAAAGTAAACATTCAGGTTATTACAGCAGCAGTGGAGGATTGCAGATTTAGTTATAATCTGGACTGTCAACTGGTTTTTGTTTACATTGCTGTCTTTACTGTTCACTGACTCATTCCACCTTTTCCATCTCTGAATGAGCCAGGAGGGTGAACCCTCACGAGTGGTCCTGCGAGTTTATTTATCCAAAGCTGTGATCACATAAACCTCAACACTCTCTTAAAGCGTTATGTCACTGCCCGCCAACTCCATTCCTCCAAGTAGTGCCAATTAACATGGCCAACGCCCCACACAGGTCAATCAAGGCTCTTCTCATTTGTGGTTCTACGCTGGTGGAACAATCTTACATGCACTATCAGAGCATCAGATTATCTCTCCTCCTTCAAGAAATTCTTCATGATAGCATATATCACTCAATGTATGGTGCTTGTGTGGGTGTAATCTGTGTTTTAATTGAATGTTGTAGGTGAATGACATTTACTTAATGTTAAATCCTCTTCCAGGATGCTGCAGGTAACCTATAATTTTTTAATTGTGTCATAGTTCAATGTTTAACCTTCTTTTGTAAGTTGCTTTGGATAAAGGCATCTGCTAAATGCATAAATTGTCACCTGATGCCAAGCTTCTGCTCTGCTGCAGGCAGCTTTAGGGAAAAGGGCAGACTACCAAGCTATCAAAACCAAGTTCCTAAAAACGGCAAAGTCTGACAGGCTCTCTTCCTGCTGCTGAAGAATATATCATTACATTGTACTATGGAGACTGGTGTTACTGTTTGGTGCACAGAGTGAACAATTCTCTGATTTGCATAGTACCGGGTGACCTGCAAATGTGTGCTAGTATCATCCCTTTGCATTCTTTTTTAGTTACACTATGCACAAACACTCAAACTTGAGATTGATCCACAGTATACTGAGAATCAAGAATCAGTTTATTTATATAAAGTGAATTTACAACAGGTGTCGTCTCAAGGCACTTCACAGAAAATCAATTAAAATCAAAGATACATCATAACAAATCAATTTGAAAAACTTTCCAATCTAAGGAACCCCAGCAGATTGCATCGAGTAATGGACTTGCAGCTTTCACTCCTCTGGAATCAGCAGACCAAAACAATAGCTTGTGTTGTCGTTGACTTTACAGCAATCCCTCATGCTGAGCATGCATGTAGCTACAGTGGAGAGGAAAAAACTCCCCTTTAATAGGAAGAAACCGCCAGCAGAACCAGGCTCAGTACAAGCAGCGATCTACCATGACCGACTGGGTGTTTGAAAAGACAGAAAGCTAAATTAGAAGCGCAGGATACTGAAATAAAAGAGTTTATAGCAGCAGTTGTAGAACGTCACTGGAAGCCTCTCAGCCCATGTTCTCATCCAAGAAGCTGTCTCAATTAACAGAACACCAGACCAGGTGTGGTTTCTATGGAGAGAAGAACACTATGAGAAAACAAAAGGTTAACAAGGTTGAAATAACGGTAACTAAGTAGATTGGACAAAGGAAGAAAGTAGCAGAGAGAGAAGTGGTCAGATTGTCCTCCAGCAGTAGTGAGACATGAAGAAGGTAGAGCAAAGGAGAACCGTCTGTCAAGACTGAGTTCCTCCCCAACCGGATTAGGCTGTCTTCTCTACCTCTTCCTAACTATAAACTTTATCAAACAGGAAGGTTTTAAGCCTAGATTTGAAATTAGACAGGGTGTCTGCCTCATGGACTAAAGCTGGAAGCTGGTTCCACAGGAGAGGAGCCTTATAACTGAAAAATCTGCCTCCCATTGTGCTTTTAGAGATAAGTAAGTAACCTTACAATGCTTAGAAGATATGTCATTTAGATGAACAAACTGGGATCTATCAGACAAGTACGATTTAAACCAGCCTAGTACTGTTCCCTTGAGTTCCACAGTGTGTTCGAGCCTTTCTAGGAGGATATTGTGATTGACTGTGTCAAAAGCAGCACTGAGATCTAACAGAACTAGAATAGACACGAGCCCATTGTTTGAGGCCATGAGAATATTATTAGTAACTTTAAGGAGAGCTGTCTCAGTGCTATGACGAGCTCTGAAACCTGACTGAAATTCTTCAAATATGTCATTATTCCTCAAATGCTCTCTCAGCTGATTAGCAAATTTTTTTTAAAGGTTTTCTCAACTGGAACAAAACACTTCAAACAGAGATCAGGTTCCAGAGCCACATTCAGTACCTCATTGCTTATTGAGGTAGTAGTTATGTTTGGTAGGATGCCATCAATTTTAGTTTTAATAGATTCAATTTTATCAATAAAGAATTCCGTAAAGTAATTACAGCTAAGAGTTGGAGGAATGGGTGTTAAAACAGAGTTTACATTTCTTGTAAGTTTAGCAACTGTATTAAAAAGAAACCTAGGATTGTTCTTATTCTCCTCTATTAGTAAAGTAAAATATGCAGATCTAGCTTGGCGCAGGGTCCTTTTATGCAGAAGCACGCTGTTTTTCCAGGATAAATAGGACTCCTCTAAAAGCAAAAACTGCGATTTCTTCTCAAATTTCCTGGTGTTTCCCTTCAAGGTACGAAGTTCTGAATTAAACCAGGGGGCCAACCTCCTATGAGTAATCACTTTCCTTTTTATGGGGGCTACGTTGTCTAATGTTGTACGCAATGAGGACCTAATACTATGAACAACAGCATCAATCTGTGTAGGGCATGAAATTAATTTGTTGCCCTCCACTGCGTTTCTCTGAAATACTGAAGAAATTAGAGGTGGAATGGATTCTTTGAAGGCTGTAACAGCAATGTCCGATAGACACCTACTATAAAGACATTTTCTTTCAGATTTTAAGTACTTGGTGAAAAAGAACTCAAAAGTTATCAAAAAATGGTCAGAAAGGAGAGGGTTATGAGGCAACACTATAACTTTTTCACACAATGCCATAAGTCAGCACAAGGTCTAACGTGTGACCAAGAGAGTGAGTAGGTGATTGGATTTTTGAGTGATGCCATTTGAGTCTAAAATGGCAGTAAAGGCTACATTTAGACTGTCAATTTTGGTGTCAACATGAATGTTAAAATCTCCCACTATAATGATTTTATCAGTGTTTAACACTATATCAGATCAAAAATCTGAGATCTGATCTATAAATTCAGAGTAAGGACCTGGCGGACGATACAAAATAAAAAACAGAAGTGGTTTAATTATTTTAGAGGTTGGATGAGGAAGGCTAAGGGTTAAATGTTCAAAAGAACTATAACTATTAGTTGGCCTGGGATTAATTAATAAATCTGATTGAAAAATGCTTCCTACTCCTCTATCTCTCCCAGTACTTCGAGCAATGTGAAAGGTTGAATAATTAGAGGGAGTTGATTCGTTGATACTAACATAATCCTCATGCTGCAGCCAGGTTTCTGTGAGACGAAGCAAATCAATTTGATTATCAAGAATTAAATCATTAACTAATAAGGACTTTGAGGATATCTGATATTTGATGAGATCTGATGTTCAATAAGCCACACTTAATAGTTGTACATTTTTGTTTCATCTGAGTTGTTTTTATCTTTATGAGATTTTCAGGATTAGCTCTTTTTAGATTGATCTTTAATCTATTTGGTTTTGTTCGTGGGCAAGACACCGTCTCAATGGGATGTTGGGTAGGAAACTGTAGAGAAGCCGCAGAGACGAGTTCTAAACTACGACTCTGCTTCCTTGTCTGGACCCTGGTTTGTCAGTAATTTGGGGAGTTAATAAATTCGGCCATATTTGTACAAAGAAGAGCGGCTCCGTCCGAAGTGGGATGGATGCCGTCTCTCCGGATCAGACCAGGTTTTCCCCAAAAGGTTTTCCAATTATCAATGTAACCCACACCGTTTTCTGGACACCACCTAGATAACCAATGGTTGAATGACAACATGCGACTAAACATGTCGTCACTGGTCCGATCAGGCAGGGGACCAGAGAAAACTACAGAGTCCGACATTTTTTTTGCAAACTCACACACCGAAGCAACACTAATTTTAGTGACCTCCGATTGGCGTAACCGGGTGTCATTACCGCCAGCGTGAATAACAATCTTACTGTATTTACGATTATCCTTAGCCAGCAGTTTGAGGTATGATTCTATGTCGCCTGTTCTGGCCCCTGGCAAACATTTGACTATGGTTGCTGGTTTCTCTAAAACAACGTTTTTGACTATGGAGCTGCCAATTACCAGTATCTGTTTCTCAGCGGGTGTACTGAGCCACTTGAAAGAGGAGAATGGGAAGCAATATTTTGTATGGCTTCTTTTTGTTAATAGGTTGCCTATATGATGTGTTATGCTCATTTGGAGAGCCTTCATCTTTGCGTCACACCCAGCAGCCTGCCTTTGTCCTTGGCAGCAGAAGTAATGTACAAGATGGTGTTGGAGGATGTGAGGAATCAATGATGGCTGTGTAGAAGTGCACCATCATGTACCTTGACAATTTGAGTTTCTTAAACAGGAAGTGCATCTTCTGCCTGACTGCCTAGATTATGGAACTCATGTTTAGGTCATACTTGAGGTCCCGGGAGATAATGGTTTCCAAGAAGCTGAAAGACTCCACACTGTCAACTGTGGAGCCCAAAAGGTAGATAGAGGCAGACCTCATCTGCCTCTATCTATCTGCCTCTAATCTGGGCTCTCTGAAGTCCACAACCATCTGTCTCTAGGTTCTGTTGGCTGCACAAAGTCATAAGACTATCTCCCACTTGCAGGTAGGCTTGTCATCATTAGAGATGAGCTGGATGAGGATGATGTTGTCCGCAAACTTCAAACATTTGACAGATTGATGACTGGAGGTTCAGTTTTTGGTGTAGATTGGGAAGGGGAAAGGAGAAAGAATGCAAATTTGGGGGGACCTGTTGCTGATGGTTAGAGACTGTTTCCCTAGCTTCACACGCTTCTTCCTAATCATACAGGCAGTCAGTGATCAACCTGCAGGTGGAGTTGGGATTGGTCAGCAGGGAGAGGTTTTCCTGGAGCAGAGCCACGACGATGTTGTTGAAGGGTGAGCTGAACTCTACTAATAGGATTCTGGTATAGGGTTCTGTGGAATTGTTATTGATGTAAGGTAAATACTTTGTTGGGTTTACTAGTTGGGTCTCGGAACTTTAGAGACGGACACGGTCTAGCACAGACGGGAGAAGGGTGCAACAGAATCCAGGTGATGGACAATGTAGTGAAGGGACAGGTTACCTGTATCATCTTCATACCTGTTGGCTCTGTAGGCAAACTGCAGCAGGTCCAGGAGGGAGCCGGTGATTTCATGTAGGTGTAAGAACAGTAGGAACTCAAAGGACTTCATAACCAGAGGCCAGGGCAATGAGTCTCATGTAAGTAAGGCCTGTGGTCCTTGGCTTCTTGGAAACAGGGATGATAGTTGATGTCTCAAAGTGGACTGTTACATGGCAATGAGGTTTTGAAAATTTCTGTAAAGACTTGAGACAGCTGATCAGCGCAGCTCTTTAGGTCGGCAGATGAGAAAGAATCCAGTCCAGCAGTTTTCCTGGAGTTCTGTTTCCTGAAGAGTTTGTTGGACACACTCTTTCATGGGCAGAAAGAGGCTTCACAGGTTGGGTGAGGGGCTGGAGGGAGGGATTTTAAGATGGACATTTGTAGAAGTGCCCAGATCCCTGCTGTGGTCAAGGAGAAGGAGGTGATGTGTTGTGACTGAGTCTGTTGGGAGGTGTCACGGGGGATGGTTGAAGGATTGTCTGTTTGTCTTTCATAAAGGCAGTAGAATTCGTTTAGGTAATTGGCTAGATGTCGGTCATTGATGGAATGGGTGGCCTTTAATCTTGTAATCGGTGACATGCCTGGGCCCTTTCCAAGCAGACGCAGTCGTTAACTGAGAACTAGTGTTGGAGCTTCTCAGAGTACATTTGTTTAGCCTTCTTCACTGCCTTGCTAAACTTGTTCTCTGTATATGTCTCTATATCTGTCTTTGGTTCCACTCGTGAAAGCCTCTTCTTCATCCAACCTTAACCTTCTGAGTTTGGCTGTGGATTAGAGTTTGTTGTTGTTGTAACTTACCCTGGTGCATGATAGTAGGTAAACTGATGTAGGCCCAGTCTGTATAGTCCAAGCACACCGGGAAATCTTCTCACTGGTCAACTATTTTGATGTCCTCACTACAGGTTTAACAATCTATTATTTTTGCCTGCATGTAGGAATTAGGTGGACCATGACGTGGTTGGAGCCTACTGCAGCATGGGGATGGCAAGATAAGCATTACTGACTGTGGCGTAATTGTGGTCAAGAATGTTGTCCTGTCTGGTCGGACTGTAATAAACTTATTGTATTAAGGAAGTTAATGGTTGAGGTTACATTTATGACTAAGGAATCTGAGTATGTCCTCTCCACTTAGAGTATCTGGTCGGCAAGCACATGCTGGCAGGGATGCAGAAGTGTTTTAGTTTGTCAACAAAGGTTAGTGTATCTTTGACAAAAATATCAAAAATTTCCAATGCAGGGGGCAGAAATGTAGGGAATAAATCCTCTTGATTAGCAGTCTTTATGTTCATGAGCTCTTTTCTACCATAGCAAAAGAAAACAACGCACACCAACACACCGCTTGTTATTATTTTTGTAAATGGAGGTACTCTGCCTTAACTCACATTTACATTACATTTATGCATTTAGCAGACGCGATGGGGAATGATCCGGTAGATAGTGAAGCATTGATCACGTGAGTGGCTGCTGTCACAACATTTGGAGCTATGGCTTGCAGGAGTGTGGTGGGAATAGGATCCAGAGGGGAAGATGTAGGGCGGCTGCCTGTGAGAAGCTTTGATACCTCATCCTCGGTGAGAGGGGTCAATGAAGAAAAAGAAGGAGTGGGTTCAGCGGCCCTCAGAGGAAGGACCAGTGAGGAAGGGTGACTATCAATTTGGGAAAAGAATTTAGCTGGGAAATTAATTATTTAGATTGATAATATTTCATATATCAATTTTGGATGGAAGAGTATAATTTAAATTAAGGTTGGCTTATTTTTCAAAATTACTTCCATTTGGATGGATTAGCAGTTTGCTTTATATTGTTGTTGTAAAGACAAGTAACAGTTCAGATGGTTGAATTTTGATTGCCTGTATCTTAAGTATAAATAAAGCATTTATTTCTCCCAAATACTTAATAATTACAGATATGTGAAAACATTTGTCATTTAATTAATTAATAATTTTTGTTTTGAATTGAAATTATTTGCATTTCAGAGTAGATTAAACATTCACTTGTGTGTTGTCATACCTCAGGGTTGATCCTGTTCCTGTATTAATTTTTAACAGGCTGCATTTTTCTTATGACTGGCGGTATAAAAGGCCATAGGTTTTGGATTTAACTTACTGTGGTGTATTACTGTTCAAATGAGTACATTTGGAAGTATCATACAAGTAAATTGTTATGACTGCTTCTTACTGTATATTTTGACCTTCATATGCATTACACTACTTTTAGAGGTGCCAAGTTAGGCAAAGTAACTCTCTTATGTGGCCCTCCAACATGTTTTGAAAAAAGAGGTGGGACTTCTTTTCTTGTTTTACTTCGTTTTTTCAATAATATTTGGGCTTAATTTTTTAGAACCTGATCTTTTTATTCTTGTAATCCCTTGCAGCGAGTAACTGTAATCATGAGTGATAGATCTGAAATTATGTTCCTTGACCCTGAGAAAAGAAGAAGTTGACGTTGTATTGGTGCAGCTTAAGTAGCAATTTTAGATTTAAGCCATATGGGTTCAAATGTTGTGCAAATTCATGGTAGGCTTTATTAATAAGTAAGTATATTTTAAAATGAACTCTTACATTCTGTCATTGGGTTTGTTTATAAATAGTTAAAAACAGAACCTTACATACAACTTATTTTTTACTGTCTGACGTTAAGTCAGACAAAACATCAAATTTTAGGTCAGTTAGAACTAGCCAAATTATTTTGATTTGGCTAAATGGAAAAGTAATGGGATTGTTTACAAACAAATTTGGCCAAATGATGATGTCATGGCTTTTGATAAGGGTTACTGTTGCATTTCAGTTGGCTTTGCTGACACACCTGTGTATGTATTTTAAGGCCACAAATGGGAGAAGACTTCAGTCAAACATGTTCTCACAATTTCAATCAGATTTTAGGGTCATCCAAGCAGAGAGGGGCAGATAAATTGATTTTTTTCTTTCCTATGGTAGTTTAAACAGGAGGAGCAAAGAAATACAGACTTTTACTTATATGCAGGTTATACGATTTATAGAATTTACAAAAAAACATCTTCTTGTCATTAAGAAAAGAAAAAAAACATATTCGACTTCATGCACACGGTAAAGAGCAGGTAAGGTACTTTCTTGCATGTCACTGAAATTCATTCTGCTGTTTCATTTGCTTCAGCAGGAATGGCGTGTCTGTTTATATTTTTCACAGCAGTTGTGGTTTAAAACGAAATCCCAGTTAAGAGTATCAACAGTTTGATATTATACAGCAACAAGTCTTTCCAGAACACCAGTGTTGGCTGCACTGGCTGTAATGACAGGCAAACAGGTAAACAATTGTTTGATTTCATGCTAACTTGAGTGGTTCTGGTGTTTTGAACTTTTGACACCCTGTTCTGCTGTGCAGTCCAAGGTCTCATAGGTACAGTTTGCAATTACATAAACATTCTTGGGATAACGATGTTTTTCATTTAAAAAACAACCCACCGCTTCATAATGCTTTAAACGCATAAACAGACTTGCAGCCAAGCTTATGATAAACAGCCATGCCAATAAAAGTCAGTGGATTGAACTGTGAGTCAGAGAGTATTTCACTTTGCTTGGCATGTAGAACCATGCTGGGTTGAGCTTGGGGGGAGGGAAGGCAACACTTTTATTATGTCTGCTCTACCAAAACACTAAATACCAAAATATGAGAAAGCCAAGGGAACGCAAACAGAGACACAGCCCAACGTATCTCTCACCACACTGCCAGGAAACTGGGTTGGGCTTAGATAGAGGGGCAAGAGGCAAGGAGAGGGAGGGGGAATAGGGTAGAAGAGGAGGAGGTGAGGGAAGGAGGAAGAGTTGAACAGAGAGAATGAGACCAAACCTCAGCAGGTGCGCTTGAGCAGCATGTCATGTGTCAGCATAGGCTACTGCAAAACACTCTACAGTCTTTGCGGCACAGACATGTGCAAAGAATTTTCTGCAAGCTGACGGGAATGTTTATTAATCTTTCACCTCGCTGAAAACTGCTCTTGATTCACTCAGCTCAAGCTTTTCCCTGCATCCAGGATAGTTTCCATCCGAAATGTCTACTCCTGCTTAAAAACAATCTAGATTTGTCACACAGACAAATCATTAAATTGAGTTTACTCAGCTCCTGGGTCAAAGGGGCCACTGGCCACAAAAAATACAACCAATCTCCTTTCACAAAACATTTGAAGGTAGAACTATGGTGCCTTATATCAATGACCATGTGTTCTGTGAAAAAGGGGATACAAGAACAACAATGAAAGTCAGCACAACCTCTGTTGCGTCTGTCTTGCTGCCAAGCAAGATGGTCAGAGGTTTGAATCAGCTGACTTCTATAAAACATTTATTCTAAACTGAAGCATAAGTATTAAGGATTTGTACACTGCAGGATAAATAATTTTAAGCACTTTTAGCACCTGTCCTGTGGTTAGGGCTGGTAATTACCAGATTTCCTACCTGTAATTTCTGAGACTGCTCAGATTTGTGGTGCATTTCATATGCTGGCGTTGGTATTCTGTTTTCTTTTTAAATTCAATTCCTGAAATGAATGACTTGCACAAAACTGTTTTTTTATAAGTAAGGAGCTTCAAAATATGATTGAAAAAATAAACTGATCTGACATTCATAATACATAAAATGCCCAAGAAAAGTCAATGTGTTCCTACAGTAAAATCAATCATTGAATGTCTGTTAAAGTTGTGCTGAACTGGAAGCCTCTGTAACGACACACCGCATTACAAAGTCCAACTCTCAGCTCAGGTGTTGTAACGCATGACATACCTTATCATTCTCTACAAAGTGAAGCCATTTGCTAACTGTAGAGCTGTCACATGGATCCAGGAGTGTTGTTTCCTCCTCATGCAGAGGTGCCTGCTTTCTCCCCTGACCATCTTCCCTCCACGTGCTTCCACTTGTCTCAGAGGGTAGAAGCTGGTCTATATCATACACGTGCTCCAAGCCACCCTAGAAAGCCACCCCACCCCCACCGCTATCAGTCTGTTTTCCTTTGCCAGGCCCATCCTGCTCTGTGTCTTTGTGTTGTGTGATCTACTCAAGCCTGGGAGACATGTGATTGCTCGGCTGGATACCGAGAACTCCGGTCAGCAGTGTTTTTAGAGGAGGAAGAGAGAGAACAAGGAAAACATTCTGACACAAGCACATTCTGTACAACTTGAGAACATGACGATTCTGCCAGAGGACAGACTGATTATTCTAAACAGGAATGTGTGTCAAATGAACTATTAACAGGGATCATAGCTTTTAAACACAGAATCTTTTTAGGTGAATTTATCACATTTGCTTTTCGTTTTCCATCATGAAGTTTAATATTGACAAATGCCAACTTAAAAACGTACTATTCAAATAAATAATTATGATTTTCATTTTTATTTGTTCTAAATATCAAACCTTTTGGGACAAGTACAAACACAGTACTCGCAGTTCTATTGTACACCAGGGGTTGGACATTATGTTGTCTGATGTCACTATACATTTGCTGTCTGCCACTGCATGATTGGTTGGCAGATTCAACAACAGTGACTTATTACTTTGGTGCTCTTTTCTCAGCCTAACAGTATTTGCATTTTTTAGAGGAGTTCAAACCAGTTAAAGCTGTTATCCACATTAGCTGTGACTCATCAGCCAGTTCGAGCTAGGAGAGTAAATGGTTTTTACAATAGACTTTCAGACAAGGTGTGTAATCATTGACCTGGGAAAATCAGCTGGCGAGGCAGGTTAAACACTCTGACCAATCCATTTTTTTTTTGAGTTTTTTAATCTAATTGAGGTTTTGACTTCATAGAACTTCCACACACAAGTAAAAGTGTTTGTGATTGATACATTGAGAACGCTGACATTGGTCATGTATTGAGTTTTGTGTCTGAAGCAATGACTGGCACTCATGGTCGTTGAATTAGGTACTAGTAAGACATATGCAGCACACAAGGCCTACATGCACTTGGTGGGTTTACCTAATGATCATCTCAGATTTTGAAATACATTATTGAGCCACACATGTTTGGTTTTTTTTAACAGCTGATTGCATTCACTCTGTTGCAAATCACAAATTGCAAAAATTGCAAATTTTTCAATGTAAAACGTTATTCTGTCAATCTCTGACCTTATTGGGGATGAGTGAAAACAGTTTTTGAATTAAAATTAAACTTTAGAACTGAAAATGAGGTTTTGATAAAAGAAAATGCAGTTTCAATGTAAATCAATCCAGATTGATTAATTTTCAAGCATTACATTAAGTTAACATTTTAAAAAATAAAATTTCAAACCACTCAATAACTTTCAAGTTTACTGAAATGAAATGGATTCTGTCCAGATTCAGTCTGAGAAATTAAAACACAATTTCTGCTACTTTTCCTAATTTACGCTACTTAAAGATTGCGGTAAAAGTCACGTTCAAAGACTCAGGGGATAAATACATAATTGATGGACAACAGCAAAGTTCTGTCCTCTCCAACAGTTTTTGGGGACATGTTATCTGATAATGTTCCCAGATGTTCATCGTTTTCCAACAGCATTCTGTTCTGTAGTAAATGCAAGAATTCAAACAATAAGACCATTTTAGGAACGTCTTACCTTAGTGATGTTGCAGAACGTGTGTTTTCAGTGACGATACCACCGAGTTGGTCTCTGTTGAGATTAATTCGATTGTTAATGGCAAAGAAATCTTGGTGAGATGATGTGCCAAAAGATTTCCCTGCCTAATCTAGCATAAGCATTCACGGTAACAGAGGAAAACCGCTGTTAATGCTGCACACCACTGCAGCCACTGCTGTCTTCTAGGAGAACACCTCCCCAGCCGCTTGGCACCTACTGACCCAATGTTAATCTTTCTGTTTAAAAGAATGGTTTAAATATTTCTAATATGGAGCTGTGTTTCAGGAAACAAGATATAACTTAAAATATTTCTAGCTTTTATTGTGCTTTTTTAAAATAGTTTATGCTTTAACTGTGGAAAGCAGAAATCGGAGTATAACAAATGCAACGAGTGGTTTGAGTTGCACAACTTACTTAGTTCTGCAATCTTCAAAAATATACTAATTTGTGGCTGCAACACAGCTGCTTTTAGTAAAACAAACAATTCTAAGGCCAAATCTTCGTTTACAACACTTATATATTTTATACAATCATCAGCCGTACATTCATAAACAGTTGATACTGGTGTTAATGGTGCTCAAAATTACATTTGGGACTATAAAGGATGGTCAAAATTGGCCTCATTACAAATCTATAAATTGAATCTTGGCTTTTAAACTTCTACTTCCAAATGCGAAAACTAAGATGTTAAAACATTAATACAAAACTGACCATAAGGGTACAATTACAACAAGGAGTGTGCTCTCTCTGTGATATAGACAAAGGGATGTCAAGGTGGTTAGTACGTTAGGTATGTGTTGTCTTTCATCTGCTGTCTTATGTGTACTCTTGAGAACTGGCTTGGCTGAGCCACTTTAACCGACACACACTTAGAGAATTGTTTTGCTGATCAAAACGGCTCCAAAGTTACAACAAAACAAAGTCAAACTGTTGAATGTTGATCTCTGCCAAAAGAGATTTGTATCTAACTGATATGTACATTTATATTTGTAGTTGTTTCGGATATTGCTAAACTAAGCAAGAAATATACTTTAATTTATACTTAATTTTTTATATCATCTTAAAACTAATTGGACATTTATCGTTTACCATGGAGTCACGTTGGTTTTGGATAGATTTGATCTCTACATTAATAAAATTGTAATTTCGCAAAAACTGTTTTTTTTTCATCACTCTGGGTATCTTGGTCCGAAATAGAAATTGGATATGTGGTTTCAAAGAGTTTAGTGTGACAAAAAAAAAAAGCAAAACCCGAAGAAATAACTGAAATACTTTCTGTTTAGTTCAACCTTTTTGTGCGTTTCAGTGGAAACGTGTTTCCTGCACACAGCCTTAGTTGGGGTCAAGCTTTCTACTCTTGCTATTTTGCAGGTTGAAAGCTGTAACATTTGGAAACCACAGCTGTGAGTAAACACACCTGCATTCTCCTCTAGCCAGTACCACATTGCTGGAATTTGTGTGAAAATATGCTGTCCTCTCTCTACTTGACATGTATGTGTGTGCGTGTACTTGTATAAACTACATTAAGAGGACAGATATAAGCTTTTAACCAACAAGCTGATGTTATTTTGTTTGGGTTAGGAACAGACTAGTAATGATCAGGGTTATGGCAAATCTCTGGGTTAGGCAATAACTAAAGTACTCAGTTTGCTCTTGTACAAGCAGTGTTTATGTGGTTGTGTGTACTTCTTTTCTGCTACATGGTGGGAAACTTTGAATAAATTATATCCTTGTGGGGACTCACTGCTCCTTGTATGGATCCAAGCCTGGATCCATACAAGCCCCCATAAGGACAAGTGCTGTGTCTGGGTCAGAGGTCAGGTGTACGACTATGGTGTCAATTGAGTTAGGGTTAGATTTAGCGTTAGGCATGATGAACTGGCAATCAGGATTCGGCTATAGAAATGAATGGCAACAATGGAAAGTCCCCACAAGAATAATGTTACAAGAGTGTTAGTTTGTGTGTGTTCATATAGTAAAGCAATAAGTAGTTTAAGATAGCAGAAGAAAAATAAATATTTTACACTGCTCCAGGTTCTTTTATTAGAAATTATCTCATGTATTTAAAAAAAAAAATACATAACCATCTAAACAATTAAAGAAAATAACCCAGACAATGAATTAAGTTTATTTGAGCTAAAGGAACTTGAGCAAAACTGAGCATAGTTTGGGATTATCCTCCATTAAAGTACACACACAGACAATAAAGAAGAAAAAGAACAGGATTGTTGCCCAGGGGGTCCAAAGTCCTCTTTTCACATGAAAGTCTTTCTTTTGGAGATTCTGTGCCAGAATTTGGAGCAAGAGTGAAGAGACACAGAATCCAGATTGCTTGAAGTCCAGTGTGAAGTTCCCTCAGTCAGTGATAATTTGAGGTGCAATGTCATCTGTTGGTTCTGGTCCGCTAGCTTTTCTGAAATCCACAGTCAATGCAGCCACTTGGCAGAATATTATAGAGCACGTCATGCATTTAACAGTTGACAAGCTTTACAGAGAATTTTTTTTTTTAAATTGTTTTTGAGACCCTAATTTTGGGTTTCCATTAATTAAGTCATAATCATGAAAATAGATTTTTTTCACTATGTGTTCATTATACATTAACATTCGTTCCTCTTTATTGCGTATATAGTTATGGCTCTATTATAGTGATGGCTAAGATTTTCCTTAGCTATTGCTGTAGTTAATACTATAGCTGAGGCTGCTGGAGAACAAGCTGGCTTTTTCTCCTTGCTCTGCTTCATTCTCTTTCTCCTCGAAATTGTGCATAATTTTCTGTTTTTCCAGCCTTTAAGTATGTTTTTTGTCGTTTCATAGCAGAGCAAACATTAGGTCTGACATTCTGTTGAGCCGTGACACCTTCCTGGTTTTCTTTTCTAGATAAAGTGGCTGTAGTTGCCATTTACACTGAGCCACATTCTGCAGGAGGTTACTTCCTTTTAAAGGGGAGTTTTTATTACCCACTGTAGCAACATGCATGCTCACCATAAAGGATTACTGCAAAGTCAATAATACAATGCAATAATCTTCTACGATCACTGCCTGCTGGTACAGGAGGAGTGAATGCTGAAAGTGAAAGGCTTAATGAAATCTCCTGGGTTTCCTCAGATACAAAACTTTTCAACCACTTTCAATAATAAACTGACATTGACTGTACTGTTTTACTAACTAAAATTAATTGGAATGTTAATAAGATTAAACTGAATTAACTATTTTGTGAGACGGTATGTGTCAGTAAAAACAACTAGATGTAGTTTTTATTGTACTCCACTAGGATAAATATTGTGATTAAACTTTTATTTTAACATCTTCATTCCTTCTCTTTAGCCACCACAGTTTTAAACTACTCCTTCATTAAATTAATTTTAATCTTTCACAAAGACTTTATTTGTAAGCTTGTAGAAAGTGAAATCCAATTTGAATTTTTTGGAGTGTTAAGTTTTAAAACCTTAAAAGGTTTTGTTAAGCTTCACGATGTCAAATGTACTCTTTTTCTCTGAAAATGAATGAACAACAGGAAGCTTGTTATTCATCTTATCGTGACTGTTCCTTTTCACCAACAGTTCAACAGCACTACTCGGGGGTTGCTGTTATCCTGGCTCAGAGCAGCCGGGCCAAACAAGTTTCCTAACATGAGCTGCGTGAAGAGAACACAAACAAAATAACAGGGCGGAAGAAAAGCATTCCAGAAGCACTAAGAATAGCAAAGTGGACCTTGAGCTGCTGTCACTAAGTTCAACTGGTCTGAGGCAGCAGGGAAAGAGGGAATGTGAGTAAAAATCAGGCTGGAGTTGAGAAAAACATATTGTTCATGGACACTAAGTTCATCTGAAGAATTAAGAGCAACTGAACTTTAAAATATAACTCTTATTTAGGGGTTTGCCTAAATGGAATAAATGAATTCATCAAACACAAGATTTACAAAGATTGCCTTTTATGATTCAATTTAATGTAGGTTTACTCAGCTGTTGCTATTCCTTTTGAAAACATGTTGAACCCAAAGAAATAGGTATAGTATTGGAAAAGGCTGCCTAAACTTAATAAATTACAGACCCATATCTAATCTTCCTTTTTTATCTAAAATCCTTGAATAAATTATTGCTAATCAACTGAGTGAAATTCTTCAAATAGGTCATTATTCATCAAATGCTCTGTCAGGTTTCAGAGCTAGTCATAGCACTGAGACAGCTCTCCTTAAAGTTACTAATGATATTTTCATGGCCTCAGACAATGGGCTCGTGTCTATTCTGGTTTTGTTAGATGTCAGTGCTGCTTTTGACACTGTCAATCACAATATCCTCATTGAGAGGCTCGAACACACTGTGGGGATCAAGGGAACAGCGCTAGGCTGGTTTAAATCGTATTTGTCTGATAGATCCCAGTTTGTTCATTTAAATGACAAATCCTCTCCGCATTTTAAGGTTACTTGTGGAGTACCACAGGGTTCTGTACTTGGCCCAATTCTATTTACTATATACATGCTCCCTATTGGTAAAATCATCAGACAGCATGGTGTTGATTTCCACTGTTATGCTGATGATACACAACTGTATTTATCTATAAATCCCGATGAATCCAGTCAGTTTGGTAGATTACAGGCATGTCTAGATGACATA
>JAVLVB010000185.1:549784-559970 GCA_032876305.1 Orestias chungarensis
ATTTTTATTCATTTATTTTTATTTTAGTTTGTTCAGTAAAACATTTGAATAGAGTCTCGTACTTTTGTCCCTATCACAACCTATGTTTCCCTTCAGTTGTCAAGAGTGAACTTTAAAAATGTTCAGAATGGTTAAGAGGAGACCAATTTGGAGTAAACACATTTTTGTGAGATGCTGATGTTAATAAACAAGAAGGACAAGATGTTTGTCACATCAGAACTTTTTCTGCAAATATGTTTCCATCTTCCATTTTGCAGATTAGCAATTTTTGGTGAAACTCAAAAATCGCCTCTCGCCAGCGGTAAAAACGTTTTGGTGATGGACATTTCCATTAACCTTTTCTAATAAATAACTTGCATAAAAATGGCTCTCGTTACGATTGAAAGTCTTTGGGTTAATATTTATCGGCTTTGCATATCTAGAGACTTTGGTTCTAATTCCACATTTTTCATTGTGTTTGGAAAAAAAAAGCCTTATAAAAACAAATGGCGGTTTAAATGTTGTAGTGCATGTGCCAGGCCTTCAGAAGACAGTCAAACCTTAAACTTTTGATTTGGATGCCTGTTTTTGTAACCCCTTATTCATGTGCCAAACATGAGATTACAAGATTGATGTCGTTGTTTCCAAATGTTTGTGTTTACACGGACTTGAATCACATCCTTTTTCTAACAAGGTGTGATCTGAAATGCCATCAATAGATATTAGCATTAGAATGTTTTGTTTGGCCAAAACAATCCTACCATGTAAAAAAGGGGCTAAAATGTGGTTGTAATATAAATAAAAAACTAGAAAACACTTTTGCTTGTAAACAAGAGGCCAAATCAGCTTTACACTTTTAATGAGAAGCCAAAATGTTGTTACCATGACAACAAGATTAGATTGGAACCTTAAATAAATTTTAGGCTCATTCTACTGATTATTGATAAGTTTTAGACCGGTACTTTGACTAGGCCATTCTAGAACATTGACATGCTTTGTTCTGAGCCAGTGCATTGAAGCTGTGATCTCAAGGGACAGTTTAACAGGGTTCTTTGTGGACTTTCCTGTATGTTCTTTCACAAATCAGTTCCTAACATCAAAGATGAGTCCTATCCCCAAAGTGTGGCCACCATCATGTTTCACAGTGGATGTTGTGTTCAGGGTGCCGTGGTAATTTTTACAATACATAATATTTTGCATGTTGGCAAAAATGCATCTTTTGGCCTCAAGGGACCAGCCATGTTTCTTTGTTTGTTTTGTCCTCTACATCGCTTGTGACAAACTGCCAAAAGGACCACATTCATAAAAGCCATGGGACACACGTACTTGCATTGCAATCTTACCCACCAACAATATATTTGTGGAAGCGCAAAATTCCTGCATATAGGAAGTACCTCCTTTTTTTCTCAAAGTAAATGTATTTTCGAATCAGTGAGCGAAGGTCACATACCCTTCTCTCCCTGCTGAATCTAGACAATTGTGAAGGCTTTATCGTTTTACTTAGTTCAACTATACTCTGGACCCTTCCGTTTTCAGAGTTTCCTTTTGTTGGTGTAGTTGTATAAGTATGAATTATAATGAGTTGTTTTCACCAAATTCTTCTAATCCTGTTTTTTCCCCATTGTTATGTATCATTTCAAACATAATCATGGGTATGTGTTTACATGTCGTTTTGTAGGAAGACTTTACAACCATGGCTGAACACATGATGTTGCCCATGAGCCAACACTTTCGGATGGGCATGAACGGACCTCCGCAACACAACGGCCAACCCGGCATGCGCGGGTTGCCAAACGGCCAGGTGCTGCACTACAGCCGGAACCCTCAGAACAACACAGAGGCGCTCATTAGACAGAGATCAAATGTTATGGGACCAGGAAGCATAGGTGGCCCAGTAAATGGAGCTCCCATGACCAGCCATCACCATCAGATGATGCACGGGAACATCATGTATAATGTCCAGGGCCAGCAGCACCACCACATGCACCCCCACCAGCAGCACCAGAGTGGACACCCGCAGCACTACCTCCCTGGCAATCTCACTTCCCAGCAGCTCATGGCGAGCATGCATCTGCAGAAACTCAACACTCAGTATCAGGGACATCCGCTGGGATCGGCCAATGGTCACCCTCTACCCAACGGAGCTCAGTACCGCGTGGGCCCAGCCCAGCTCTCCAGCATGCAGCACATTGGTGCGCCTTTTGGGGTAAATGGGATGGACATGGATCTAATAGACGAGGAAGTTCTGACTTCCCTGGTGTTGGAGTTGGGTTTGGATCATGTTCAGGAGCTGCCCGAGCTCTTCCTGGGACAGAATGAGTTTGATTTCATATCAGACTTTGTGTGCAAACAGCAATCAAACACAGTGAGCTGTTGAGAAGAAGCTTACATGGTTTGTTTGAACTGGACACCCCAAAGAATGACTGAGTGGCCACAGTAGCACAGCAAATGCAGACAATCTCTCTGTTGGGTTAGGGTGTTTCTGTTTCTGTATATGACAGTGATGAGTATGCCTTTAAACTAACCTGCCTACTCGCAGATGGAGAATTGTAATGAGTAACATGCAGAAAAAGTGCCAGGTTTCTCTTTAATTTGTGCTGGTGCTTGAAACATCTGTCATCTTTGGCCAAATTGAGGCATCCAGATGTAGTAGGCTCTCCTTGTAACCATCTGGCCCTCCGCACGTGTGCCTACAGTTCGAAAGCTTTGGGAGATATTTTACCAACACTGTAGGGAAAGATGACCTGAAGAGTTCTGCAATGATTTTGTGGCATTTGTATATGTGTTTTAGCTCAGATTAAACCTTCAACTTCTAGCAAATATCTTAAAGTTTATTGCAAATTAACAGTCTTCTAGAAACATGTATGCAGCAATGAGGGTAGTTGGAGATGGGACATTTTTTTCAAGTATATTTTATTCAAATATTGAAGGCTGGCTCTTCAAATAAAAGTAAATTTGGACATAAAACAGTGGCAAATGAGTATGGTGAGGTTATGAGGAATTTCTAAAAGACTATCGTGAGGCTATGTCTAATTGTTTTCTGAATATTCATCTGAAATGTCTTTTGAGTAAATTAACATTCCAACGACATTCAGCTTGATCAACCCTGATTTTCAACCCTGAGAAGTCACTCTTTTATATTGAAGCCAGTTTCAAATGTAAACTTCTAGTCATTTTGTCAGACTTTTATAGTGTCTGATCTCTCTCAAACACTCAGTGTGATGTTTTCTCAGCTCCTGAAGCAAATGATTTTTGGTGAAGCCTAAAAGGAGACGAAAGATAGAAGAAAACATTTGTATCTCTCTTTTTTTTCCATTTTCCACATTAGGTTTGAAACATGTCTATGAATAAATGTATAAAAATTAGCAAAAAAACACAAACAAAATCCTTTTCATTATGTATTTTAAACAGAAATGTAAAAAACTGTGATTCCACCATTTTCATCTGTATGTTTTTAGTCTTTTTTTTTCTGTGTGAGTATGTCTGTTCATTGGCTTAATATAAATTCATTGAGTGGTGTCAACATCCACACATCCATTGCCCCAGTTTGCTGAAGTAGCCAGGAGTCTGTGCCGCCAGACAGACCTGAGTGTGTGGACACTGCACTCGCTTCCAGCACTTAGTTTAATCATTGGTAAAAGTTGCCTGTACCTGTCGAGCTGATCTACTGGCGTTCCTAAGCGAGGAGCACAGTAGTCATGTTTGTTAGAGATTACCGTAGTCGACTCCTTTTCCTGCTGATCAGATTTAAACAGCATATTTCTCACACTTGTCTTAATAAGGGTTGTTGTGGATGTTCTCTGATGACTCAGTTGGAAAACAGAAACATTCTGTGGTGCTTTTGTTTTCACTCCCGATCTCGCCGTGCTATTTGTGGATCTGTGTAAGAGGTCAATGCCACGGCGTTGCACTGCATTAATCTGCTCCTGCACAGCCGCGTTGGTCTCGCCAGCCTGTGGGGATCTGCCCTCTCCAAGCCTTCCAGTCAAATAGTGGGAACAGAAAGCTGATGTAGAGCAGCTCAAAGTACCCACTTTCTAACAGAATAACCTCACTGTCAGAAATTGAAATGATTCTGGCCTAAACCCAACAGTGGTCTGATTACTGCAGCCTTTCTGTTTTGTTTATTTCTACTGTACATTAGACGGGAACTTGATCTGAACACATTTAAGGTACTTTGTAAGAAAAATCGATATAATCCTAAATCATTGTTGATGTGCTGACAAGAGATTATAACCTATAATTTCCTAACAGTGTGTAGATACAGTAGACAAATGTCTTAGTGGTAGGGGTCCAAAGCTTTCACACAAAGCAAAGTGCATGTTTAATGCAAGCGTGAGGCGTGCTGTCATCTTCCAACTAAGCTGCTGAGAATGTACAGACCACTGCTTTGTGGAAGCCTGTATTAAGATGGTAGATTATCGTGAGATTGTACTCCCTGTTCCATGTGGGTACCCATCCTAGCACCCCCCCCCCCCTGTTTCTCATCCTTTTCCCACTGCCCTGGCCTTTTGTAATGTTATTGATTCTATTTTAAGAAAATGTATTTATTTTCAAATAAAATATTTATTTAAAGATTTTTTTACTGTTTCTTTTTAATTAATATTACCACTATTTGCTAGGAATCTGACAACAGAAGGACAAAATGCGTGTGAATAGTGACAAAGTGTGTTTGAACTAATGTTTGTAGAGGTTTTTACCTTTGTCTGAGTTGCTTTGTTTTAAATCTGCCCCACCCTAAATTGCATAAGTAAACACGAGTAAACTTCTTAACCTCATGTCCTGTAGAGCAGTGACTCAGCACTAAAAACACCATGTTTTTTTATTACTTTCATTTTACCAGGTTAATACGCAATTATTTTAATCAATTAAAGAGTGATAAGGTTTTCTGAAAAAATGCTGATCAAGTACTTATGAACTTATAACATGTGATTTAATTTAAAATGATGGCATTAAAGAAACAAAAATGAAAGGTTAAGTTCAGATTCTGGTATTTTAAAGACTAAAGTGAAAAAACAAATACAGAAATCAATAACTTACAAAATGCTATATTGTGGTAGAAGAAAAACTATTAATTTTCTAATTTAAAATGTATTAAACTAATATTTACAATTGGCAAAACATATATGATCCATGTAAGAGCAAGGTAGATACAGCGGTTAGACAACAAAACTGAAACACCTGGTGACCAAAGGTTTGGCTATAGCAGCCCAACCATGTACTGTATATTAAACCTGCGGAGCTCCTGACGGACAGTTTTGCTGGAAACAGGAAAGTTGAGGAGCAAATTTAATTCTTCCATGATTTGGCCAGCCGTGGTTTTATGTTTTTTCGGATACAATCCGGATTAGCACCAAAACATCCTTTTCAGACAGCTTCTTCATTTGTCCACAGTTAATCCTGTTGGATGTGGTTCGTCCTTCTTGGTGGTATGCTGACATTACCCTGGATACCGTGGCTCTTGATGCATCACAAAGACTTGCTGTCTTGGTCACAGATGTGCCTGCAAGACACCATCAATTTGTCATCTTTTGAACTCTGGTATGTCACCCATAATGTTGGGTTCATTGCAATATTTTCAGCAAAACTGTGTTGTCACCCTGCTAATTGGACCTTCACACTCTGCTCTTACTGGTGCAATGCTCAATTAATGAAGATTGACCACCAGGCTGGTCCAATTTACCCATGAAGCCTCCCATACTAAAACGACAGGTATTTCAGTTCCATTGTCTAACCACTGTAGAAAATACCATTAGAACAAAGCTTATACACACGTTAACCTGGGTAGAGTTTCAAAACATTCAACACGCATATGAGTGGCAATACGTCATAACAATATTACTTATGTAGAAGTTAATAGTCTGTTGTGGTAAAACTACTAACCCTACACCACCACCACCCCCACCAAAAAACGGTTACTCAAGTAGAGAAAAACATATCCCTTCTCAAAATAAAGCATTTTAGAGAATATATTCTAACATAAAGTCCGTCTTAAGGAGCTACAATGTGAAACACTGATCTCAACCATTTCATTATATGTATAAGGCTGTTGTTCTGCTTGAAGGTGAATTTCCACCCAAACCTTTTCATTCCTATTTTCATCAACTCTGAATAGGTCAACCCTGCATCATTATGCCGCCCCCAGCTGTTTTCACCAGGTTAGATAGTGTTCAGGGTAAAGTGACGCGCTTGTTTTTTTCCAGACATTGTGTTTTGTATGTTACTAAGCATCAGTTTACTTGCATTCTAAGCAGATGACATTGTTTTACATGTTGGACATGTACTCTATATGGCTTGTTGCAAAATATAAATAAGGAGTTTTTAGAATTTTTATATCAACTAATTTCTTCTTTCAATCATATTTGTAGAGTGTAGCTGCATTGTCAACAGGCTATACTACCTGCGATGTGGATCCCTTCAGCTCCTCCAGAGACACCGTGATTGTTATAAATGCTTCTCTGATTATTGCTTTCCTTGCCGAGCCAGTCAGTTTAGGTGAATTTATATGTCTTGGTAGATCTGCAGTTGGTCCATCCACCATCCATGTTCACATAATAGCTTATAAAGAAACTCTGTGAAATGTTAGGGGGTTGGGGTTTCTATGGTGTAATGGTTAGCACTCTGGACGCTGAATCCAGTGATCTGACTACAAGTCTCAGTAGAACCTCCTGCATGGCATAGCTGTGTCTCTCATTAAAGACGGCTTGAAAGTCACCTGACTTTGGACCAAGGGTTTGGGTTCGAATCTAGGCTAGGGCAATAATGTACACCAACAGCTTAGGCATGACCCCTCGCAGTACTGCCTACTTTGTATGTCATTTTGGGTAAAATCGTATGCTAAATACATAAAAATGCATTATTTTAGGAACAAACCCTGTTTAGGTAAGTCAGAGCAGGTGTAACAAAAAACTATTTTAACTCAGTTTGAATGTGAAACTGTGTACCTTACTTTTTTGTGACTAGCAAAGTTGTAAACCTGTTAAACATTGTGTTTAGCAATGTGTGAAAAGGGATTTATTTTTTAATTTTTTTACCGTAAGCAGTTCTAATATTTAATATCACCCAGTCATTTGCAAACACGCAGGGATATATATGTACGGTATCTTCCAAGTCGTGTGAGTATTTATGTGTTGACTTAACCTTTATTCAAGCAGTAAGTACATCAAGTTAAAACCACTTTTTTTGAGGGAGACTTGGCCAAGAGGTGCACTTTTCAATTACACAATTTTTTTAGGAAGAATGCTAAATTTCCTTGGGGGTTGGGGCTATTTGTCTTTGCACATTGGATTTGTGTTAAAATAAGAAGTAAAGGACAGCTTTGGGCTTTTTTAACATTTGTACCAAATAACGTGGAACCGACCCATTAGCATAAATACTATATGGACAAAATCTGTAAGCTTGTACTTACTGAGATCCAAAATCATTCAATGCTCAAAGTTTTGAGACAAAGCATACTCTGGTTTCTTTGGATTTAGGAGCAAACAAAAATCACAACAAAAAAATGTAAACAGTGTAAAAGAATCTGAGAGGGAAAAATTGGGTCGTGGAAGAAAAACGACTTCTGTTTGTCTTCAAGATGACTTTGGTCTGCCATCGGGCATCCTAGGAGGCGCTTATGTTGCACCACCAACACTTACATTCTTTCTTAGGACAGCTTCTTTCAGATTTCCAAAGAAAGCCTTCTTTGGCTGTACAATAACAGACTTTATTACTACCCAGTAGTCAAGAATGTTTTTCTATCTTCTATCTTCCCAGTTGGTATCGGAGATGGCCACTAATACTGAGTTAGGTTCTTGTTCTTAGCAATAAACTGGCTTGATGCATTTATTTGATTACTATAACTATCAATTTTAATGTATGTATGATCGGATTGAAATGAAGTCTCCTGTAAAGTGCCTTGAGATGAAATGTGTTGAAAATGTATAAATAAACTGAACTAAATTAAAATAATGCCAAGGTTGAATCTAAAACTATTTCATCAGCCAACCTTTCAATGCACATAAATACAGGAAGACAAAAAAACACAAAAAGAGGTTATTTTTTATTTTGCTTTGCTTTATGATCATTGCCAGAATCAACAAAAAAAAACACAAAGGAATCTGTAAATCAATGCTATTTAGATATACTTCCATATCCAACAATAATTGCAGATTATTAAGTAAATAAGGCTTATTTTACAATAATTTAAAAAAGTAGAAACAAATGTTTCTCCATAAGCCGTTGGTAGACCTTTTGTAATTCAAGAATAGTGAGGGCTGCTCTATTTAAGGACTTTGCACCCTAAAGCCTTATTATGTGAACATTTTAAAATAAATGTTAGTTTTGATAGAATTTGTTGGGAATGTTAACTAAAAAAAGGGCAAACTTACCACTTTCTTTCACTTTTACCCATTCTAGTCTTTCTTCTTCTACTAATCTCCGATTTGCCTCAGTTTCTGTTATTTCAACTCTTAACTTTCTGCTTTTTCTGAGTGTTTTTCGTCCTGTAGGAGCTAGATCCGTTCTCACAGTCAGTTAGATCTCAAACTTTCTGGGAGGGGGCCACTGGCTTAGATGGTGCTGCCACCAACTCAAGATATTCTGCTAATAACTGTTTAGTTTTGTTTAACATAGAAACTACACCTACATTAGTTTCTCTGCTTCATTATTTTCTTATGTATCTTCTAACCCTCAGTAAGTCATGGCAAATGGTACTGAGCCAGTTTCTAGTGCTGGTTCTGCTGCAGGTTTCTCCCTGGTAAAGAGTTTTTTTTCCTTTCCACTGGCAAAACATGCATTGTTAGTGTGAGAGATTGCTGTAATGTCAATGACACAATGCAAGCTAAGGTCAATGGTTTCCGCGTGCTGGTCCAAGGGGTGTGAATGCTGCAAGTCAATGACTCGATGCCAGGAGCCATCTAAAAGTCAACCCGTTTAGATAACCTGAATACTTGACATAAGGGTGAATATACAGGAACATAAAACTTTGCAGTACCATTGTAAAAGTCCAGGAGAGAATCATGCAAAAGAGTCTGATTCATGAAAGCCAGATCAGGATCCACACACTTTCCTGTGCCATTACGTTGCCAGCTTCGAGCAGGAAGATGCCATTCAACCGTCTCTCACCCTGCAGCAACAGTGACGCATGTTAGTGTGCATTTCTGTTATGTCAAGTTTCCTAATGTCTGTTTTTTGCCATGTGCAAAACCCAGTCTTGTCAATTTTTAACTCTTATTCACAGCATGACTCACCTAAATACTTGACTCACTTCAGTACTCTAGTAAAGTGTAAGAAAACATATAACGCACAACTGAAGGTATTTGTAACACAGACTCTAACTACACTTGTGAAATCATGAGAAAGCTGTAAATCAAATGAATCACTTGATCTGTCTGGTGTGATTAGTGTATGTAAATTAACAATGTCTATCTGATCAAAAGCAGAAAAGAGTGAGAAGGGTTTGAAAACTGTTCAGGTGAGTCAAATAGTCAGAATTGTTAGTCTGGATGTGTGCAATCCTGATTTCCTATAAATGGGCCCTAAACAAACATGAGAAATACATCATGTTTTCAGATATTTTTCAGACCTACACTCTGAAGAAAAGCAACCAGAAGGAATAATCCAAATGGATCTACTACCATATGCAGGCAGATTCAATTTACAAGGAAGCTGGAAAATGAACAACAGAGGTTGAGGCAATTTTAAAGTTTTGAGGTGGTAGGATAGTTGCCAAAGTGCCTTGCATCTGTATTTAACAGACTGAATAAAATATAGAGCACTATTTCTAGATATAAAAAGCCATTTTAAACAAACACACTCTTATTGGCATATCCCAAGGCTGTTCTTTGTCTTTTTAAAATCTAATTGTATCATGTTGACATAGAGCAACAATCAGATACAGCTGTCTGATTGACGTTCTAGGCAGATGTTTGAACTTAGTGTTGCTGTTAAGATAAAGGCAGGTATGAAGTTCTGAAGGGTTTGTTGGGACTTTATTCCTTTAATCTAGAAATGTTTTTCAGGGTACAGGTGTCATAATGTGTGTTTTGTCTGGTTCCGTTTCCTCCCTGTGTCTCGTCACTCCGCCTTCATTCACAGCTGTCTGCAATAATTCACTCCCCTTCTCAACCAATCACACCCCGGTTCTCACTACTTAAGCCACATTCATTCACACACTCACCGCTGGATCGTCTGTTGTTTTCCCCTGCTTTTCCTCGTTGCTCCTAGC
>JAVLVB010000185.1:565251-585582 GCA_032876305.1 Orestias chungarensis
ATATATATATATATATATATATATATATATATATATATATATATATATATATATATATATATATATATATATATATATATATATATATATATATATATATATATATATATATATATATATATATATATATATATATATATATATATATATATATATATATATATATATATATATATACATATATATATATATTCACTGCTAGCAAAGTTGCAATTGTCACCTTTTGTTGCCATTTCTGACCATGCTTAGCGAAGCCCTTGATCTCAGCAAAATCCAGTTGTTATACAATAAGGTATTAATAAAAGCCGGCCCAAGTTCTTACTGTTTTTTAAACACACAGGAATACTTACGGGTGATTATTTTAGGAAAATAACTTCTTCATTGATATTCAATATTTAAATACTGATGAGATTTATTTTAAAATTTTGACTGTTGTGTGGGATTTGCTTTTTAATTTTTTTTTTTATAAAACAATGCTAAATACCCTCTAAGTAGTTTAAAGTAAAATTATCAGTCAATCATAGATTTCAAAAACTGTATATGCAATCATCCCATGAGGCCTGTTCTTTCTGAACTAGAAATATACAGAACATTTTACTTTTTTCTCTTCAGAAAGATTCTCTATACAAAGATACAAAGAGAACATTGACTGTTAGAAAGTTAAACAATCTAAATAACACTCTACAAAACCTGTCAGAGGCAAGGATACACAACAAGTGCATCCAGTGTGGGTCCCTAGGCAAGACCCTTAGCGCTAGTGCCTACTTTGTAATTCGCTTTGGATAAAAGCGTCTGCTAAATACATTAGTACTAAACACTACTAAAGTCAGAAGCTAGGAAACAGTAAAGTAGCAAGCAATGCTTTTGTAATGATATGGGCGTAGATAGTATTAGTTATGATTGTAATACTCAGAGTTGTATACATTATACTTGCAATAAAAAGACATTCTTCATTTATACCACGGAGTAGGATAATCCATAGTCGGGTCCAGAGGTGTCCTTTTTGGTTTGCTGCTATAGAGAATAACTTTTGCACTTTGTAGCTTCTGGATGCAGGGTTGAAATAGCTTAAAATAATATTTACAACAGTTATTATCTATTTTTGACAAGACAGAGAAAGAGAAAATATTACCACTGCAATGTTCCAAAGTTAAATCGGGTTATTTGGGGATAAGAACAGCAATACCATACTAATGAAGCTGCTAGAAGTCAGCATGGAGCTGATAGCCAGCAGCAACTCTCCTCCAAATTGAAATGCAAGCACAGCTGGAGCCCCGCAACAAGTATTTCAAATATGTGGAAAAACAGAATAAAAAAAAAAATTATAATCTATTTTGGCAGCTGTGGTTTTTACTATTTTTTGAGGTTCAGAAAAGTTTGAAGATTTGGACAATTTATTGCTCAAGTGATCATATTAGAACAGATAGGCAAATATTTTTTTCGGTGTTTCTTTCCAGGACAGATGAAAATCAGATTTATCTGCTGCTGTGCAGTATGTGCAAAACCCGCAGCTACTGCAGCAGGCTGACTGTTCGATTTGTTCATTATCAATTATTCATTTACAATTACAGATTTATAAAATAAGACACTTACCCCACATCTACAGTAGCAGTATTAGGAAACTTTGCTTTATTTAATAAAGTCAAGCCTGAAAAAATAGGCTAAATGGATTAAGAATTGCAAATTAATAATTTAGCTATGAGATTATACTGTTAAGTATGTCTGGAGGAATCAAGGCGAATATTCTCCTTCCATCCTGCTCCTCTCTTTTTCCAGATTTAGCTAAATAAAAGATACTGAAGGACATGCAGTGATGGTGTTTCGTGATGCAGCTGCCTCTCACTGAATGAGCTCTCCAGTTTAGAAACAGTTTCATGCATGAGGTGAAATCCGTCATTCAACAGTGATGCTTTTTACCTTTTAAATTTTTCTCTCCCACCTCCACCTCTATACACCAAGGGTGGGATCCCAGGATAAACTTGTTGATAAGCTGCTGCATCAAAATAGTACAGCGGATCGGCCGTTTTGTAGAGTTTAAGGATGAGAGCTGCCCCGTATTATCTAACTAATACAGTAGTTTAGATCCTTTCTTAAAATGCTTATGCCTGCCTATTTAAACAGTAAATATACCTTAATATATCTTAAATCATCTTAGTAACATATAGTATAAGAAGACATCTTTAATTTTCCTTAATTCTGCTCTATTGGTACACACTATACTGTAAGTGTCAGGGGAGTAAATGGCGCCATTGGATTGGATGCTTTGGAAACTGCACTCATTAGCATGTTAAATAGTATTATGTATATGTGATTACCAGCTGCATTTTCTGTCAAATATGTTACTTATGTCTGGTTTGTCTGCTTTGTTTTATGCATGAAAGCAGAGTGTTTGAGGTATCGCTTTAAAATACCTTCAGAGATGTAGCTCCATTCAGCTTAAATGTGAATTAACTAAAGGCTTATAAACCAATAGTACCTAATTTGGAGATTTTCAAGCTGAAGGTTGTTTCATTATTCTAGCTTATATCACAAATATGTCCTGTTATCCTAATAGACCTTTCACTACGAATAGTTAAGTCTCATTTAAAGTCAGTGAGGAAAAAGGGTTTGTGTCTTTCATAGAGTTTATGTAAAATCTTTTATACATGACCTTGAATGTAAGTCAACACAAAAATGAATGCTCTCACATGTAGTTTTAAATATTAATTGATGATCGTATGTCATTATTTCACAATGGGGAGAGAAAAGGGTTCTTTATACAACAACCTGGAGAGTGGAAGCTCCTTAAATACGTCTTGATCTCACTGGATCCCTCCATCTCCTCCTAATGTCCTGTTTGCAAACAAAGGCTTTTCTTTCGTCATAACTTCAAAAGGGAAAAAAGTTCAGGTAACTTAAAGCAGTCACTTCTTCCTCCCTGCTCCCTCAGACAAGTTGGAGAATTTGAGAACTGTCTCCTGAGCTCTGCTTTGTAAACAGACGTCCCTAAAGACGCAAGGCAGCCAAGCGATGTGCTGCTGAGTAGGAATAAAATCTGAATTAAAGGGAAAAACAGGCTGGGAAAAAGAGCTTCCCTGGGAGAATGACAGGCTAAAAATACATCCGCTCTGTGCCTCTCCGAGGTCACTCTGTCATTTTGATTTGATTGGAACACGGCCGTCACAGCCATCTTCCTCCTGAGCCTCGCTAACAAGCATGGCTTTACTCTGACGGAGGTTGCGCAAGCGTCGTCCATATTGCAAGTACTTATTACCCTCTTAACTTCATCGTACCTTCCTCACTTAGACACTCTACGTGTCATTTAGAAACTGGAGAAACAGACAAAGGATTTTTTTGGTGATGCTCAGTTTATAATTTTTTTTTTGAAATACTCATCTCCACCAGTTTAATATGTAAAACATAAAGTGGCAAAATATAATTTTTGAAACTTTTTTTTTAATCGCATGCAAAGTACACAAAAGCTTAATTCATTTCTGTAGGATTTCATGTGATAAAAAATGGTTTATAACTGTAAAGTGGAAGAAAAAGAAAATGTTGCACAAGTGATCCCAGCTGGACTATCTGCACATCCTATCAATTCCTCCCCTCAGCCCCTCTTTCCATTAGACCATTTTTCATCTTCAGGTTTATTTAGTACACAGTCTTGTACAGTTTAAAAGACCGAATAGAGAATTGTATGCTACTAAAACATTGTTCAGATTATATGAAGTAAAATGCATTTATTAGTTGTACGGAGCTTCTAATTGCACTTTGTTTAAAAAAAGAAAAAAGGTTGCATTTGTTCTGGTCTCATTTTAAAATATAAGAGATGTTATATTCTGTCTGGTTGATGGTGGTAGCATAATCTAAGACTCAGTTATTTGCATCAAAATAAAGTTTTTTTACACCAACAGACATAGCCAGTGGTCATTATCAAGAGTCTTCCCATGAGAAACCCTAGGAAGACAACTCCTACCTGATTAGAGGAATGTTTCATCAACATAGAAAGATCCTAAACTGAGATGATAAAATGCTCTTCCACTGAAGGGTAGTTTCTATTTCTCTACATAACCTGGAGTAGATACCAGCTCCAGGGCACCTGCATGTAACTGACAGGGACACCCAGTAGTCATTGTATCTCCCAGGCTAAATCGGAAGGATTCACTTAAAGACAGCTTAGATTTGACATGTGTTTAGAGGTAACTACAGTTGTTTTAGTTCACTCTCATTCACAAAACCCTGATAAAGTGAGAATTGTATCCTGGGTAAAGAGTTTCCCTTAGAGATTATGGCTGATCATAGTCTTCCCTCTGGTAAATAATTGTCTTAGTGTCTTCACTTTAGTGAAACAGATTAGTTCTACCCCTAATGGCAATTCAAAATAGCAAAAAAAGCAAAAGCTATTTTCTCAGTAGCAAATTTATCAGATCTTAAATAACAGTTCCTGAAAATGCAATCCAGTTGTCGTTTCTATCTGTTATGGAACTGAGCCTTTGGGAATGTTAAAATCACATAGTAACAGGGATTCTGGCGATAATGTTTTTTTTTTTCTATTTTAGTTAATCAAAGTTAGTGTCATGTTGTTTAGGCTTCTGACCCACATAAACAGAGAACTCTCAGGAGAACAGTTATAATGAATTTTATTGTAGGGTAATAGGGTGAAATCCGGCAACGGGAGACAGCGAGGAACAGTGATGTTCAGCAGGACAGCAAGGACGGAGGGACAGCGGGGAACGGCAGGAAGCTCGGAGCACACGGCGACATGGGAGACCGGAGACCACTGAAGTGGAGGACAGGACAGGTGAGTAGTTGTAATGTTGAGAGAAGGATAGTATTGGGCAGATCTTACTTGGTGGTTGATGGATGTTGACGCCATGGGGGAAGCTGAGAGGGAAGTTCCAGTTCTGCGGGGTAAGCGGAGAAGTTGTCCAAGGGAGTGTGCACGTCGCATGGAGTGATGCTGGAGCGGGCAGATCGAGCCGAGCCAAGAGGAGCGTGGAGACTAGATGGATGCGGTGGACCGGAGAGAGATCTTGTGAGGAAGAAGCACTGGAGATGACGGGAACCTGAGGTGAGCACAATAGATGTAGGAGCGTGGGAAAAAGAGCAACAAAGTAGCAAATAAAAATCATGAAAAGCTGGAGAACTACTGGAGACTAAACTAGAGCATAAGAGAACTATAAAATACACGAAACTAGAGAAGGCGCTGAGACTAGGATTAGCAGGAGTAACAAACACTCAGGCGTCGAGTAGCTGGTCCACCACTCCTCTTATACTGGCCCAGCTCGTCAACGCCAACAGGGTGCACCTGGGGTAGCAAACGCTCCAGCAGAGGGCAAGCAATATGTGGACAACTGGAGAGGTGCTAAAAGGAACTCACTCTGACAGTTAGTGAGAACACTTACAATGGAAATGTGAGGCTTCTGAGAAGTAGACTATGATCATTTCTGTGCACCTGATACTTATTTAAGGCCCCTTTTGAAAAAATCATTGCACCAACACCAGTAGAAGTTATGCCTCCCCAAATAAACACAGACTTGGCTGGACTTCAAACTTGTATTTTCCTCTTTACTCTTTCTCAAAATAGATTTACGCTGATGGGCTGATGCTGATCAGCTGGAAGTCTTAGTCTATCCACAGTTTATTGGAACCCTTGGTCTTGTAAATATGTGACAAGTTTGCTTAGCTGAGTCATTATTGCTAGTGGATGTCTTTAACAATCCCTCAGTAAATATTAACACGAAATAAAGGATAAAACATTTTTTTAGATGTTTAAATAGGTTGATTTCTAAAACGGGGTTCTGGGCAACATGACGTTGGACATCTGTGGGACCCGTATAAACATTAGATTTGCTGCATTGTGAGTCAGACACACCAGCTCTGGGGGTATGATGCACATGATGTAACATTTACACAACTGCTCCACAGAACCAAGAAAAGTTTCTGTTTATTGCTTTTAAATAATTTATCTGAGAAAACAACAACTCTCTAAAAGTATTCACGCCATGTTAGCATTTCTCATTTTGTCAAGTTACCATATCACCTTATCAAATATGACTATTTCGAAAACCATACTACATTTTCCTTCCATAGTACAGTTATAAACTACTTTGTGATAGTCCACAAAATAAAATCCGAAAAAACGTCATTTAAGGTTGTGATTGTGGAAATATGTGAACATTTTAAATCAATAACTGAACAAAAAAAGACTTTAAAATTAACTGTAGCTCTCTTTGTGAACCTGTGAAGCACATAAACACTCACTCTGCAAGGCTGTCATTTATTAATCTTTCACGGACAGCAACTGTTAATATCTTGGTGTCATTTATGTCAATTTCTCACAATAGAGCATTATTTTTTATCAACAACCATAAGCTTTGGAGATATTTTACACATTGAATATGTGAGGTCAATAAAAATCTTGTGTTAAAAACATGTTGACGGACAACTAAATGCACGCATTTCTGACTGCTCGGCTCTGATGACACCCGGCCACAAAAACAACACAACGTGACTCTCTGTGTGTGGGCAAGAGGGGAGGGATGGAGGCAAAGTTTCTGCATGGTAAGAAAAATTAGTCAGCCACCCCCGTGCAGCTTAGCAGGCTGACTGATGCTAACTCACAGCTGCTCCTGCTCACTGTGGTGCTTCAGCTCAACCATCCACGCAATTAAACACTAGGGAAGTACATAAAGAACAGACAAATAACCCCTCACACATCTGAACAAAGACTTAAGCTGCTAAAGTCAACTCTGATCATTAGAAGATTTTGGGAGAGTGAAAAATTCAAACCAAAATTTCGATTAAAAATATTAAGAAAAGAGGCTCAGAGATACAATCACACTTGTTTTCAGGCTCCTATATCGTTTTCTTGAACATCAAACTTGGCAATTTGTGCGCTAATTCTGCAGCCTGTTTAAAATTCTCTTGACAGTGTCACTGATGGATTAAAGCATTGACGTGTGGAGGGTATCAACCCACTTAGATTTCATTCAGGGATATGATCCATCATAAAGAAGCTATTTTGCATGTCATGAAAGTGTGTATGCTGTAGCATGGAGCCACAGCCTAGAGGAGAGGGCCAGATGGCAGGAATCTGTCAGCCTCCTGGCAACGTGAGAGGACACCTGGAGGTAACGTAAGCAGCCCTCCCCAACCCCAACCCCAACCTTCTAACCCTTCTTCCTCTTTACCTCTCTACCTGCCCCCTCCCGGTGACTCATGGAACCTTAATAAACCAATGAGTGGGCAAAACCAACCGAAAAAGGCTAAAAACGGTGCTGAAACGCTGTTGCCCCCTGCTGACTGTGGTGTGCAACAGCAACTAGGGTAACATCATTTAGAAAATTCCATTTTATGTTTCATTAAAAAGAAGATGCCATCCATTTTCTGTTTGCAGATATCCACTGCAAAGTTCCACGGGTTCATTTATCAGGTTTGTGTGTGTGTCCTGTTTAATATTTGGTGACCTATTGTTTTTCACTAAAGTTACCTTTTCAGTTTGGATCTAATCAAATCATGATTGGTACAAACTGACACTCATACTGCAGATATATCTCTGGGAGGGGACAAGAAAGGCATGTGGGCCTTAATCCCAACCACAGTCAGTTAAAAAAATATATGTTTAACATCGCACTTAAATAAATCAGATCATATAAACCATGAGACAAAGATAGCACAAAAGGCAGTTTTGATGATTTGAAGGCAACATGGACTATAGAACACTGGATGAATATTAAACTGTTCTGCTTTGTTATTTTAAATTGAAGGGTTTTCCAGCCTGCTTAAGCTCACACTACAGCATCTTAAAACTTTTAGAGATCGATTTTTGAGGGAGCTAACTTTACACTCTTTTTTTATTCAGTCCAAAGGCGGACTTGCTGGTGTGACTTGGATGTTCCCAATATCACAGGACACACACATGCCTCAATTTACTGTCAGAGAGAAACAGGTAGACACTCTTCTGTACAAGATTTTTTTGCAAGAGCGCAGGATTCATATCCCAGACCTTTCCCAGGACCAAGGCGGTGGCAGTCGATCACACAAAAACAACCACCAGTCAGCATAATGTTTTCCCAAGGTTTGGGGCTCACCAGTATGTTTTTCAATAAACGGTAACTTTTACAGAAGATTTTTTATTTTTATATCCATAGTATCAGTAAAACACAACTGCAACCTAATTCCAACCCTAATTTATACTGCTCATTGTGTGTAGCTTTAAAAAATTTAACAGGCACTTAAAAAAAAAAGATTTGTTCATTTTGGGTTGGCTCAATGGTTTTAATTCAGAGCTGCATACTCTAAAGCACAATGCTATGATCCACTAGACTTTAAGAGGGTTCCTACTTAAGCTGAAATATAAACAGTGTAGAGTTGAATAAAATGACTTTTTGCCAAGATAGACCGACACAATTGTATAGAATATCAATAATCCTGCTTTATGTACAGTCGGTAAACATACAGGGTGAGAGCTCTATTGAGCCATCCTTTCCTCAGCATCTTACCAGTGACAACTTCATAGAAACCTTTATAAAAAGAAGGAATTCTATAGAAAATGTCCATGCTTAATCCTGAGTAGGTGAGGCAACATTGGAGGCAGCTGTGAAACCTGATCTTTCTCAAAAATCTTTTTTTGTTTTTTTTGTTTTATCATTTAGATCATGGACTTGTGACTGTACACGTCCTTTTAGATCTTAGTGCTGCTTCTGACACAGTCGATTAAAAATGTACCTGATTTCCTAGAAAGGCTTGAACACACTGAAGGCCAAGACAAGCTGTCAGGGGAGGCAGGTGAGGCATTGCCATTGTGTATGTTTCACAACAAATGTATTATTCATGGGTAAATATGGTTTGTCTAATTGTCCATAAATGTGGAGTGAAAATTAAAGCTTGAGGCAGAAGGTAACATGCAGTAATGAGCACTATGAGCACAATGCTCTTCTTTTATGGACAGGAAATACTGATATATATGGAATAGGATCGATACAAAGTGACCCTCCTGCTTGGTGACTACTGTATCTCCATCGTGTCACACATGCACTTCATACTCAAATAAAGGTAAAATCACACTGGATTATTCATTTTAATCAAAAGAACTGAGATCATCCCACCAACAACAAAAAACATTCTAAAGAAAAATAGATTTTAAAACAACATGTTTTAGTTAAGGCCAGATTTGAAATATAAGTTTCCAATTTGGGTTTTGTGCATTTGTACAATCATCTCCGGAGTAGTCAGAGCGTCACCAGTCAAGAATCTAACCTCACATCACTGGCTGTAATGATTATGCGTAGCCTGGTTCAAATGTTTTGATGTTCTGAGTCCAATTTGCTGATGTTATGAAATTAATATCCGAGGTTACTTTTGGGATAACTCAGAATTTAGAGACCAATTGATTTTACCATATTTGCTTCTACCCGCGGAAATGATCAGACAGCATGGGATTATTTTCCCCTATTACAATGTCTATAATCAGGTATATTAGTCCATAAATTTGGATTAAACCAATCAGATAAACAAAAGGCGTTCCACAAAGACATCACAAACCCAGTTAAGTTTAACAAGACACAAGTTGTCATCTTTGGTTCACTGTTTATTGAATCTGTCTAAATTGAATTCTGGTGAGACATTAAAGAACTGTATTAAACATATTAACTGTATTAAATAACTCTGTATTATTTCTAACTATTATATATCATTTAACTAGAAATTAAAAAACATTTTTTTACCTCTTGAACATTTAAAAAATTACATACAAATATCAAAATATTAAATATCCTGTGCAAAAGTGATGCTAGAATGCATGCAGTAAGAGCTCCATGGATTTGTCACATTAAGGCTTCACTATTTACTGCTCACATTTAGAACGGCAGCCATAGTTCTGATAAAAAAAAGGCTTCTTTTTAAATACAGAATAATAATAACATATAATTATTAAAAATTCTCATTCTCATCCAGCCCTTAATAATTAAGCTCTATCAAACATTTGAGATGTGATAACTCCATACGCTCCTAACAGAGCACTTTACTCTCCGGCTGCAGGTTTCATGGTGGTTCCTATAATTTTTAAAAGTAAAAAGGGAAGCAGATCTTAATTATCAGGCGTCTCTCCTGTGGAACCAGCTTCCAGCTTTAGTCTGTAAGGCAGATGCCTTTTCTACTTCCAAGATTAGACTTTTAATGTTTAGAAATTTAAAGACTAGTTTAGAATATCCTGATCTATATGACTAGTTATGCTACTTAGGTTACAGAAAGTGATAATAACCACTTTTGATTGTTTCACCTTTCCTCACTAATAGTTTTCAACTACTCCTCATTATTGCATTGTCTGCTGTTTTTCTCTCCAGATTTTAGCTGTATAATTTATATATTTGGTCTTGTTATTGAATCTAAATCTGCGCTGGTGTTCTGTTCAGCTGTGGCACATTTCTAGACGGGGGCATTGGCTTAGGTACTGCTGCCAAAAATGTGTTTTCTTTCTACAGATGATGAACTTGGCCCTGTCTTCCAGTGTTTAACTCTGTCTCTCTCCAAGACAGAGCTGGCTGAGATTTGTTAACGCTTGTAAAGTGCCTTAAGACGAGATATGTTCTGCTATACAGATGAAGTGATTTGAACTGTGTACAAAAAAATCAAAAGACAAGTTAAACTTATAACTGTAAAAACAAATTTGTCAGCAGCAGAAACAATACCTGTTGCCTTTTTTAAATAAAAGTAATCTGATTATTTTAGATAGTGCTGCGTTAATACATAGTTTCTATTGTTTATTTTTGGTTTTGGTCTCTGAAATGTTCTGTTAAACAATTGTGAGATGAAAGCAGATGCAGCCATCTTGAAAACCATGATATGTTGAAACATTTGGGTCTGTAATCAAAGCAAAATGCAACAAAAAGATGCACAATTCCAAACCTAAATGTTCTGCACTGCAGGTGCATTGGGACCTGACTAGCCTGGCAACTCAATTTGCTCCAAATCCTAGTGTGATTGAGTTTTCGACTGAAAATAAAAAAATTAAACAGGTATTGTTTTTCATATTCTTTCCAGTTATTTTTTTTATTTTGTTTTTAATTTTTTGTCCAAAACAGAAAAAGACCCAGAATTTGTTGCCCAAGCAAAAGTGTTTTATAATCAAAATAAAACACACTTTGGCTGCTACAGCACTGAAACCATTAAGTAATAAAGTAACAGTCACTCTGTTTCACAAGACAATTTTATTAGTGATAGACATTTGAATGTATAAGCTAAATACTTAATCAGTTTATTAAGCACAAGGGTTTATTAAACAATAGTACAGCCAGACACTATTTCCCAGTGCATCTGATGTTCAGTGAATCCTTATGTGTTGACGTCAAACATATCCGCTCACTTAGGATTGAAATTAGAACAAACGACACAGAGATTGCTGAAAAATCCAGTTTATCTTAATTTCTTCAAGGTCATTTCTTTTTCTGTCATTTACTGACTGAATTATAGAATGAACTCGAGCATATTTTCACAAACATACCAAATGAAGCAGATCACTGTGTGACTTTGCTGCTTTAACATTTTAATCAATATGTGTTGTCTCAATGAGCCCTGTGAGGTGTCATAAAAGGAGTAAGAGCTCCCATAGAAAGCCACTGAAGACATAATGTGAGTGCCGAAGGAAGTGAAAATCACCACTTGGGGTCACTATTGTCCTTAACAAGAGATAAGGTCTTGCTGATGTCCTGAAAAAAAGGTCAGCACAGCAAGCCCGTTCACTGACCTCCTCAAAGAAAAGCCATATGCTGTTTTGCAAAGTGTGACTCCCAATGAAATCACTGACAACATGATGGATCTGTAAACTGCAGCATGGTTCAGAAGGTTCTGTCCACCCATAGTAAAGCAGCTTGGATGTTATCGGTGGACAGGAAGAACTGTAGAAAAGGAAATCTAGAGAAAAAATTCTGTATAACTGTAAACTACAACAGGTCCTTGCTCGTGAAGAGGACAAGCTAATTACCCTAATACTAACAAAGAATGTTAAAAAATAGACTTTCTAAACTATTCTGCTCTGTGTAAAAGTACAGCCCCTAAAGGAAGACAGAGATCTCTGTCCACAACGTTTTTGGATATGATGATTAAAATGTAAACAATGCGATAGAAGACATTATGGGTTAGGTCAAATAAAAGAGTTTGTTAAAAAACTTAACTGTTTAAGCTTTTGGTCTTTAAACACTATTTCCTCCAGAGTTCATTGGATGAGAGGCAGGGTCCTGTGTAGAGAGATGCAGAGCACAACCATACATACATTGATACTTGAGGACAGGTTTAATTTACCATTTGTTCTTAGACCATCCAGACTCATGCTTTTAGTCTAAGAGAAGAAGCGAAAGTACTTAGAGAAAACATTCTTATGCTTGTAAATCTCGTGCAGGAAGAACCCAGGCCAGGATGCTTACTCAGGAACTGTGTTACCAATTGCATGACTGTGCAGCCAAGATTAAAATATTAATTGCTAAAATTATAATGCTGAACATCACTTCTTATTTACTTGCATAGCCTTGTAAATATTGTTGGTGAGTGTGCCAATTAAAGCTACAGTGAGAAAAAGTGAATGAGGATTTCTTTTCACTCGGCTGAGGAGCCAACATCACTGTCAGTTCTCACATTCTTGTTTTTATTCCCCAATGTGGATCGTTTCTACAATTGCTCCCATTCCCATTTTTAATCATCTAACTCCATCTTCTGCCTTATGTTCCATCACATTCTGCTGAAAAATCTGGAGAGCTGCCAGCAGTCTTACTCTGCTGCTGCTGTGTGTGAATGTGGCAAGTGCATTTAGTCACGCGTGAGAAAGTGTGTATGTGCAGGTGAAAAATGGCTGTGCTTGTGTCTGTTCACTGCTTTTGAAGGCAGGCCGTATTCATTTTGCTGTTTCTTTGTAAACGTAAATTTATTTGACAACTGAAGGTTGAAATCACAGAGAGGAGCTTGTGCCTCTGTGTGTGTGTTGTGTGTGTGTATACGTGCGTGCGTGCGTGCGTGCGTGCGTGCGTGTGTGTGTATGTGTGTGTGTGTGTGTGTGTGTGTGTGTGTGTGTGTGTGTGTGTGTGTGTGTGTGTGTGTGTGTGTGTGTGTGTGTGTGTGTGTGTGTGTGTGTGTGTGTGGTTGTGTCTGTCAGGACAAATGTCTGAATGGGCACCCAGGTTCGCTGCTTTATAGGGGTATTGTTGTCAGTCTGCATGTGAATAAGTAAGAGTAAATGTGTTGAAAAGACAAAGAATGTGAGGAAAAGAAGCAGTGCAGGGTCTTGTCCTGCACATTGCATAAAGAGGCATTTTCAACCAATTTATTAATCCTTTAAGGCAATGTTCCCTATTCAGAAATGCAAATTGAATCAATCTGAGTCTGACTTTTAAGACTTTCAAGTGGGATTTAATTAGAAGCTGAGGCACACAGTTTTAATGAGAGAGGGGGTGGAGAGAGGAGAGGCAGAGTAGAAGAGAAAGGGGAAGAATGGTGGGATGGGAGAATGCATTTTAATGCATTCCTACAGGAAGGGGTGAAGGACACGCAAACCCAGCGTTGGTGGGTTTTCTTCACCGAAGATATTCCATCGTTCCATCTGACCATCTGTCCATCTGTCCTTGGTGTCCTTCACCTTTGACTCTGGTGTTTATGCCCAGGGAGGGATGGAGCGCAGGGTCTGCTCTGTAATTCTAAAATACACCCACAGCGCTGCAAGCCCACACACGCAGCCAGTAGGGGTAAAATCATCACACTTTTACTTCCGGAATACTGATGCAATCTCCATGTCTGAATGCTTTGTCCTTTTGTGTTATTGTTATTTGCTGTGATATCTTTTTCTCTTTTTCCTCCCCTTCAAATCCTTACTGAGATATTCTTACCCTCCCTATTATTTTCCCATCATTTTCCAAGCCTTAAGCCGACTGAGCCTCCCAAAGCCATCAGGTCTGATTGTCTGATCCTAAAGCATCAGGTCCACAGGCTCAAATGAAAAATCAGAATTCCTCTCAATCTCTGTTTTGATTCTATTTCATTCAACTCTTCTCTGCTTCCCAATTTTTTCTTTACTTCTCAATTTCAAACTGTATCACACCGACAAGGAACACAGCCACACCCACTCTGTACTGATATCTGTGGCCTTCAAGTCACCTGCCAATCTCACTCCACACTAACTCATCCTGTTTTTTCAGCACTCTGTAGTAGTCACTACATCCTTGTGAAAACATGACAGCAAAAGCCTCTAGAATATGTCATAATCTATATTTGTTTGTGTCTTCTGCTCTTATTTGTATTTAATCTTTTATGATTGTTTTTTAATAATCAGTAAGATCAGAATTGATCAGTTTGATCAATTTATTCTGCCGTGATAAAGTTCTCTGTTGTTTCTAGACTCAGTTCTTTAATGTAGTTTACATTCCTATTTTAGTGTTTTGGTTATCTTCCTCTTTTTTCATTCCATGTAGAAATGTTATCATCCCGCCTCCATATTCTCCCTTAGCTTTTCAGTGTTTTCCGTGATTGTGCTCAACTTGTTTGTATTTCCCTGAACAAACCATCACTAGAGAGTAAAAAAACGTCTCAAGACTTCTTGGTTCCTTGGTTTCATAGTCCACTGCTGAATCTGTCTCCTTGTGACTTATCCACTAGTTTTCCTGTGTTCTTGGTAATTAAATTCTATCCCTTACCAAGTTTATTGGAGGTTTTGTTAAAAATACGTCTGGGGGGTCCTATGCTAATCCCACACAAATTAACATTTTCTGCTTTTAACCGTCTGTTGTCTTTCTCTCATCAATCATCAGGTCACACAGTCAACAGGTTCAAAATTGAAATCCAAACATCCCTTGTACCAGCAGTCTTCCCAAGGTCGTTTTAATTTATCTTAATACTGTTCTCAGGTAGGGGGGCACATATTGACCCTCCACCCTTAAGTAGGCAGCACCACACTGACACATCACAAGGGTCTTGTAGATTAGGATGGTGAACCTTGCTAGCATCGACGGTGAACCTTTGGTGATAATGGAAGAATTGGTGATGTTTCTAGGGTTGGAACAATGGAGAGCACCTCTTTTTATATGATTTTCTCAGGTCAGGTGACTGATTTCCTTCAACCTTATTGACTGATTTGGCTCTGGTGGTAGCTCCACCCCTATGACCTTTCTGGAGCTGCCCACTGTGGTGTGATTGAATCAAGCGCTTTTCCCTGCCAGTCCCAAATACTCTGAATTTGGGAACGGGTTCTTTGGTTCTGGGCAGTTCTGCTGGTAAAAAGGTTTTAGCCTTGATCTTCTTTGAATGAAATGGGTCCGGGGTTAGGTTTATGGTTTTGGAACAATCCATCTATCTCTGATTCCTTTTGGCTTGCAGACATCTGCAACTTCAAGAGGCTGATGTTACTTGTGCATTAGAGAGATGAGGGTGGGAAACAACCTAATCAGGTTTGTGCACTGCTTACCATTGTAAGAACTGAGCACCTCCAGGGGACAAATTACTAAACGATTATACACACATGCAATTAAATAATCAATACGTTTGAAGGAAATACAAGCACAGCTAAATGTTTTATTAATGTAATTTGATTATTTTGATACTAGTAGCAAATTAAGAAAGATTTATTGAAGTTGGTCAAACAATCAGTATACCATCCTTTTTAGGAAAAAACTGTTTTGGCAGGTGAAAAACAACCATACATTCTGTACATACTGTATGCCTGAAATGCCAAGATACCAACCTCAAGCCTTGGCCAGTGTATGGCGTCTAATTTCATTGTTAACGGATTGGAGAAACAGCAACGATATTCAGAGAGAATATGTTTTCTCTCATACTACCTTGCAGGTAAGTAGGGCTCTGAGATATACATTGCAAAATTATTCGGCCCCCTTGAACTTTTCAACTTTTTGCCACTTTCTGACTTCAAACATAAAGATATAGTCAGACCAAAACATGCAGCTTTTCTGATTGAGACACAATTTGAGAAAAAAAAACACTTAACAACAATATTGATCTGCCTACTGGCCCAATTACATGTCTAAGAACCTACTCTGTCACCCACCTGAATGGGGTGGATTGTTTATCATACCAATTATGGGTCCTCTTCTAGATGCCCAGGATGCCTAGTATCTTAAGTGTTTCAAGGACTGTGATCTTCTGGACTGAGATGTCTTGTGTTTTTGCAGGTATCTGTTGGAGCCACATTTCCATTGTGGGTTTCACGGCCCCTGAGTGCTCCAATGACCACAGACACTACAGTTGCCTTCTCTGGCCAGGCCTTTTCTAGTTCCTCCATGACTGTTACATCCTCCATCGTGTAATGTGTTTTTGATGTGAAGTAATGCCTTGATTAGTTTCAGCTCTGCCTCCTCCAAGAGTGGTCGCTTGCTGCTTCTCGGGCTTCCATCCAATCAACAATTATCGGGCCAGTATTTAAGGGTTTCGAAGCAGCCTTTTTGTGCCTTTTGGCCATTTGTTTGACATACACCCTGTGAACTGGGTAAGCTAGAATCCCCCTTTGTTAATTGCCTCTGTCTTAACCTTTGGTCAGACTGTTTGGTAGGGGAGAGCTGCCTTTTGTTTGATTCCAGTTTGCTCCTGTTTATTTCGATTTTTAGGAGGTTATTTTCAGGTTTGCATCTTTTGCTATTATTGAATTTAGGTAAGTTTCTTTATTTTTGTCTATGCTTAGGGTTGTTTTGTTGTTTGTTTGTTTTAGGCCAAAAGCAAATATCTGAATGGCAGACAATAAACCTATACTTGGACTCCTCTCCTTTCACTGTGAGAAATCATGTTAGTCCACTGTATTCGCTTGACACAGCCATGGGACATAACAATGACCCTTTTGGTATTTCTGCTGTTTCTCGTGATCTTTTTTCCTAAACTTTCCATCATTTGGGATGGCCACATCAATCACAATTGGTCACCTCTGCTGCTTATCAATGATCACAATGTCTGGTTGGTTGAACATTACCGTTTTGTTTGTTTTCATCTGGACGTCTTACTGACTCCCACTTTGACTTGGGGGTCTCCAGTTCATAATCTGCACAGATTTTTCAGTTCTTTAGCAGCCACTTGCTTATGGCCCTCCATCTACAGTATCCTTTTCCTGCTAGTATTTTACAGCCTGGGCGTGTGATGCTGGATTGTTTCTCGAGGTATTGTGCATAACTTGCACATGGAATCTTGTCTCAAATGACACCTGTGACACCTCATGTCAATAAGGTTACTGTGACCTTGTAAATGATAATTATAGCTTGAGGATAATTTTACTGTTATAAGAAATGAATGTGCATTTTCTTGTTCTTCATATTTCTCAGTAAGAAGTTGTGCAAGAATAATATTTTTGATCCTGACTTAATCCCAGACTTATCCCTATCTCGTGTTGATGTCCTCTGACACAGAGCTGTAAATGTCAGTGATTGAAATTGGCTGTGGCTGTAGCTAACATTTCTTGGACTAAGCCTAGGACCATTATTACTAATGCCAAATAACAATTTTATTAATAGTGGCAACAGGAAATAAGATGAGAAGATTCATTTTAAGTTGAAAAGTTAAATTGTAAAGGTTACAAATTCTAGTCAAAGGTTTTATGCCCTTTCTTTTCAGTTTTTTGCTTTTTTGTCATTATGAACTGTTTCATATTATTAAACTAAATTTAATATCAGACTAAATGCAAAGTACTGTTTTAAAATAATGGTTTAATTTATGGGGGAAAAAATCAATCCAAAACAACCGCTTTTGTTAAAAAAAGTTATTCAGTCAGTACGTGAGTGGCGACACAAGTTTAAAACTTTGACTTGTATCCAATTTAAGTCACAAACATAAGAAAAGGTTTTAAAAAAGACTTCAGGCTAGACTAAAACTAGCCTGATAGGAACGTCCCTTCCTATCAAGCGTATGAGCTTGAGCGCGCAGCTCACCTGCATGCAATCAAGGATAACAAGACGAGATGAACTTCCTGGTTTGAGCGCGAAAGAAAAAAAGTTTGTCATTTTAATCTTGCAGTTGTGAGAGAGCAGTGCGAGGTTTGTAACCAGGAACAATGAACTGAACAGACAGCCGGTAAGATTGCGGTTTATCCTTGATGTTGTGAATGCATGGCACCCGCTGCGCTGATAAGACGTTCGTGTTGTGGTTCCAATTTTCAGATCTTGCAACTGACAGTTAAAGGATGCCGATATATCAGCTACAGACTGCTGCTACTTCACATGTTGTACCGTGAAAGGATGGGCTTGGTTAATAGCTAGTGATGTTGATAGACTATTATGGGATGTTATTGGCTCATAACAATCTGTTAATTTTAGATGTAGCTTCACAGTGATTACTCCATGAATGTGTTTCCTACTGAATGTTGCAATTAATGAATTCAGTTACTTATTAATACCTTCATATTGTCCAATTGATAAGATCAGATCAGATCAGATCAGATAAGATAAGATAAGATAAAAGAACACACCCCTGCAGGGGTGTGTTCTTTTCACACTCCTCTCCTTGTAATATGCATGTGACGGGAGATGGATTAGCTGATACAGTGGTGTGATCACAAACACCTAGATCACTTCTATTTACTAAGAGCCACACTAACCTGACTTGGTCCTCACATATTGACACCATCTCAAATCACTGAGCAGCCTGTAGCAACCCAAGAATTTGAACATTCCTTTGTATCTAGTAGTTATATTGATATTGTGTTTTATTCACTCATCTCTGTGTGATTTGGCTTATCTACAAAACAAGATAGGTCTACACTGCCAAAAAAACAATTAGGTCAGCAGAGGATCATTGGTACACACCTTCCATCATTTTATGACCTATACAGGTATACATCCAGCTAACATCTCTCTCCACCTAACATATCCTGTCCACAGGTTATATGGTCTTTTACCCTCAGGTCAGCACTACAGTGGTTTATTTATGTAGCATCAATTTACAGCACATGTCTTCTCAAGAAACTATACAAGAAAAACAATATAAACATAAACACAAACAACAGACAGGACCCATCCCCCCACCTCATTGAGCGAGAGGGTGGCTACCCTCTCGCTCAATGGGGTGAATCCCAACATACAGGGACCTAGATGGAAGGGCAACAAGTATGCCCACGCCAGCCCGGGGCCTCTCACCAGTGGCAAATCCAGAGTGAAAGAGTGTCCAACCCCTCTGAATGAGACTGGTTCCAGGGCCATAGCCGTGTGTCGAAGTGAGTCTGACTATTTCTAGCCGGTACCTCTCCAGCTTGCACACCAGCTCAGAGCTTGGTCCGCAATGCTGTTGATAACTGTTATGGATAGAATTTCTAGCCGCAGGCAAGGTGTTGAGGGGATCCATTTTGGTGACCTTAGGTTTGCATCTCATCTTTTCGTGGATGATGTGGCCTTTTTTCCCTTAATCAGTTCGTAATCTGCAGGTTTTGCTGGAGCGGTTCGCAGCCGTGTGTGACGCGGCCGGGATGAGAATCAGTGCCTCCAAGTCCGAGGCCATGGTCTTGAGACGGAAAAGGGTGAAGTGCCTTCTCCAGGTCGGGGGGGGGACGTCCAGCCTCAAGTGGAGAAGTTTAAGTATCTCGGGGTTCTTGTTCACGAATGGGGGAAAAATGGAGTGGGAGAACGGTAGACAGATTGGTGCAGCATCTGCAGTGATGCGGACGCTGTACCGGTTCATCGTGGTCAACAGAGAGCTGAGTCAAAAAGCGAGGCTCTCGATTTACTAGTCAATCTATGTTCCTACCTTCATCTATTTTCATGAGCTCTGGGGTCATGACCAAAAGAACAAGATCCCGGATAAAAGGGTTAACCCGGCTTAAATGGGTTTTCTCCTCAGGGTGTGTGGGCTCTCCCTTAGAGATAGGGTGAGGAGCAAAGTAGAGCTGTTGCTTCTCCATGTTGAGAGGAGACAATTGAGGTTGCCTGGGCATCTGGTTAGGATGCCTCCTGGACATCTCCTTGGTGAGGTGTTGCGGGCACGTCCCACTGGAAGGAGCTCCAGAGAAAATCCCAGGATACGCTGGAAGGACTATGTTTCTCAGCTGGCCTTGGAACGCTTTGCGATTCCCCCGGATGAGCTGGCCCAAGTGGCTGGGGTGAGGGAAGTCTGGGTCTCCCTGTTTAGGCTGCTGCCCCTGTGATCTGACCCCAGATAAGCGGAGGACAATGGATGGATGGATGGATGGATGGATGGATGATGGATGGATGGATGGATGGGTTGTACAAGTATATACGTCATTTTAAAAATAAAATCACCATTAGGTTTTGTTGACTAAACAAAAAATATTCTGAAAGTTTATTTTTCGTTTTAAGGGGACTAGCAATAAACAAAGATGTAACTTGTAACTGTATGTTGCTGATATTTGTAAATTTAAATTGTTTTCTCATC
>JAVLVB010000185.1:594151-627022 GCA_032876305.1 Orestias chungarensis
ATATATATATATATATATATATATATATATATATATATATATATATATATATATATATATATATATATATATATATATATATATATATATACTTATCCTTGTGAGGTCACAGGGGTCACAGGGGTCTGCAGGCACCTATCTCCAGCTTACAGTGGGCAAGAGGCATGGGGACACCCTCGACAGGTTGCAAATCTATGGCAGGGCCCAGAGACAAACAGGACAAACAACCAATCACGCACACACTCACACCAAAGTACCTTTTTGGACTGTGGGAGGAAGCTGGAGTACCCAGACATAACCCACAAATGCACAGGGAGAACATTCAAACTCCATTCAGAAAGACCCAATGTGGAATTGTACCCTGAGCCCTCTTTTGCTGCCAGGCAACACTGCTACCCACTGCACCGCTGTGCAGCCTATATTGTTTATATATATTATTTATTTGTTCATATATATACAAAAGACACTACACCACACATTAATAAAAACTGAAATGGTAGGTACTGTTGTACAACATGGACCATTCCTAATTGTTTGAAAGAACTGCTTCGAGTTTTAGGTCATGGGTGGGTCTCATCAGTTTCTTGGAACTTTGTCGTGGTTTGTTTAAACTTCTTGCCTTAATTTATACAAAACGTTGTGTTTCTTTTCTTTTGAACAATCAGCGATGATCTATGTTGCCCCACTGTACCTACCATTTCTGTTTTTGTTAATGTGTTGTGTAGTGTCTTTTGTCATTGCGTAGTGTCTTTTGTTGTTGTAGTTGCACTTCTCGGCCACCGTAGTTATCCACACAGAAGGGATTTCACTCCCAGAAGGAAAAATTTGTCTGCATTTAGGCCAACTTAAATCCAAAAATGTGACAATTAGTTTGATATTTAGCTTTAATATATACCTACAGTTTTTGTAATTACAATACATAAATTTACAATTTTACGGTGACTCTATGACGGTAACCATAAAAAGTTGAGATGAGAGCTGTCAGTGCAAGATCACCATTGTCCTGCTGTTTACTCATGATTTCCCTGCTTTTTCCTTTGTCCTTTACCTGCATTCTATAGAAGTATAAATGCATGAGCAGACCACTTTTTTTATCCTTGTTCACAGCTTTTTCACAGTTTATGCTGGTTAGAACTGACTTAACAAGTAAAGAAGTGCATATTAAAAAAAGTATGCTTAATTGTCACTTTTGCACTGCAGAAAGAAAATGATCCTAAAAACGGACAGTGTCCATTATGATTTTTGTTCATCTACTGTAGATACTGAAAAGAGCATTGTAACCACATCTCCATGCTCTAAGCGAGTTTAACAGCATTGTTCATCTCACCCGCTGTATTCAAATTGCTCTTGTGTTCTTCAGAATGATTCATAATTCAGATATTGTTTTTTTATTTTTCTTTGTATTTTTCTTTGTTTTGATGCTTTAGTTAGAATGAAGTTGAAACATTTTCTTAAATTAGGTTTAGTGAAAAGTTGCGTGCATTTTTTGTTGTATGAAAACGGACTTGTTTGGGTAATAACTCTTGACAGCAGAACAATGTCATTGCTTGTCACAAACGTTGTTAATAATTGCCATTGGCACCAACATAATTTATAGCCAAACCTACTAAAGAACTATGACGACCAGTATCCAACTTTTTCATAGCAGTCTAAAAGGCCAAATTCCAATTATTTCAAACACACCCCAAAAAAATTATTTTACCAGAAATCTGGACATATATAAAGGCAGAAGCAAGCAGTCCAGAGTTTTGCTTCCTTTTTTGTTTCTTCCTTTATTTTGCTATGGTCCTGTGCTGGTCCTATGATGGTCAGCTGCCATTGCTCAAAAACAACTTGCTAAACAGATCGGATGCATCCATTGTTATTTTCCCGTAAACATTGTGCTGCTGCGTTGATGTCTATGTTCTTCATCTTCAAATAGTGTATGAGTATAGTCTTGGTTGTTTGTATTTGTGTCATAGACTGAGCTAGAGATTTTATATCTATATTATTGTAATAGTGCTTTTACTTGTTTGATAACACCTTCGGGAATATAAATGAAAAACATAAATAGCAGCTTGTATACAGAGAGAGCTCAAGTTAACTACATGGACTCAAAAATTCAAGTTTTAATCCCAGTGTTAAAAGGTGGTGAGTGACAGCTTGTGACGGTGAAAGATAACACAAACATGCAAATTTACAATCCAGAACAACACGAACAGTGTAATTCAATTACATTTTCTGGAATGTCAGAGTAAACTAAAGCACATCAATCTATGAAGTGAATCAATGATACTTACATCCAAAGAGAAATGGAACATTGTTGTGACTCATAAAGTTTAGGTAATTTCAAAGCGTTACTCTGGAGATCGATGGCTGCCGGGTGCAATACAAACCTAGTGGTTTGTATTGCACAGAATCTGAAGGGTCTCTGACTGAAGACACTGTTGTTGAATAACGGTATCATGGGGAGGATTTTCTGGGTTGTTCATAATTTCCATAAAAGTCCATTTCTCTCTGGACTTTTGTACCATCTCTAATGGTTCCAAAGTCACCCCCAGAAGAGGCGTTTTAGGTCCCTGGATCTGATGCTGCTTCCCCCACGGATGATGGCAGACGAGATTAAACTCTCCACAGATTAGTAAAGACCTGTAGCATATTGGTGTGAACCTTGAATGACTTAAATTCCTCAAGAAGTACAGTCGACTCTGTCCCTTCTTTTAGACGCCTTCACTGTTGCGTCTCCAGTTCAGTCTTTTAACCAGGTGAACACTGAGGTATTTATACTCCTTCACCATCTCCACTTCTTCTCCAATGATAGAAATAGTACTTGACTGGACCCTCTTTCTTTTGATATTTAAATTCATCTCTGTTGTTCAGTTCCCCTTTAAAATAAAATGACTGTCTCCACACCATACCGCCAGCTCTCTGTTCTCAGCTTCTTGTCCTTCTCTGCTACACCCAATTACAGTCCTTTGACTATTCCTGCTTATGACAGGATGCACAAAAAAATAAACACTCACAACAAATAAGTCTAAATCACAGTAAAGCTGAGTAGTGCTGACCAGCCTACATAATTAATTTTACTTTTCAAACCATTGGCTGATTCAGTTTAGAGACTACGAAGGGAGTCTTGTAGTTTAAGATTCTGCTTGTCACAGACTTGATGTGCCATCAGCTTTCTGTAGGAGCAGAAAGCAATATGATAGAAATGTTCTGTAGTTACCAGGCTAGACAGTATATTGAGTTTTAATAAAATAAACCCCCCTGATAAAGCCTTAGCCAGTGTCAGGTTCAGTCTTTTCAGTGTGCTTGGTAGCTTGTCCACAGGGGCCACCCGAGCCACGCCCAGGTGCACCTGATCCCAGGTGCACCTCTTCACCAGTGACTGGAGGGTTAAAGGGAGCGGTGGACTCACTTCTCGTCGCCTGAGTATTAGTTACCCTGGGTAATGTACAGCTCTGAGCCAGCCTTCTCGTAGTTGGAGCTTAGATTTCAAAGCTCAGGTTTTTGTCTCTAGTCTTTGCTGTAGTTTTATCGTCTGTAGTTGCCTGTTCTGTTATTTTGATACTTTGATTATTTTGTTACTTTGCCTTAGTCCCTTTCGCCACTCACATCGCTTCCTGTGCTCTCCTTTTTCCAGGTCATCACCGAGTCAGCATACTCACTCAACAGATAGTTCTCCGGTCAACTCAGTCATCTGGTTTTCACCGCTCCTTCCTCCAGCTCGGTCTGCTCGCTCTCCTTCATCCTCTCTCCGCCGCACACAACCCCTTGGACAAACAACCCAAGCATCACTGAAAGACTACCACTCATCCTCCTGGCTAACTTCAATGTCCCCGGTTTCCCACGTTGTCCTCTGTTTCTCCAAATACCCTTCGTCTCTGGTTCCCGCCTCTACGTCCTCCTCTCTGGTTCCCATTGCTGCCGTTTCCTGTCAACTGTTCATTTCCCCGGATCCAAGATCACATCATCCTTTATAATAAATTATTAATATTATTATACTCCTGAGAGTTCTCTGGTTTATGTGGGTCTGCAGACTAAGCATTATGACACCCACCCTTATTCCACCTCTTATATAAAAGTGTAGTTCCACCAGTGGATGTGTTGTCATGACCCAGAGGAAGTAAAGAATTGAAACTCTTTAGTTGCTAAAGATCTTATGGCTGTAAAAAGTTAGGACAAGTTTCCTCTGACATGGGTGTGAGTTGATAATGACCAGATTTCCACTGTTTACATTAGGCTCACTGTTACCATCAGACTTAGAGTTTTTCATCATTCCATTCTGTTTCATGGTCTGCCCTTGAAGATAGATGCACTGCTGGGAGCCCTGCTGTTTCTCACCATGCTGATTGGACTCATGCAACGAAACCATGGCTGCTCAGTGGCCCACTGGCATCCAAGAATTATGTCTCAAAACTCAAACACGCACATTAAACCACCCACACATGCTTCTTTACCCCGCTGACAAGCAGAGAAGTATCCAAATGAGGCCATTTAAATCTGTGTGTTGGTGTGGATCTGAGGGAGCGTATGTCCGGGGTGGTGTATAATATAAAATGTGTGTTTATGTGCTTGTCAGGGACACAAAATCGAATTTATTTATTTTCAAATTTGACCATAAAATTTTAAGGGATTGGAACTTTAATCAGCGATGTAACGAGGGGTAAACTCACCTCATTAGCTTAGCAACATTTTTTGGCTGATGTAAATGTTAATTATATATATTGAACATGTGAAGGAGTACAACACTGATGTAAGTTTCATGAAATGTTTTTTTAAGAAATAAATACAGGGATGAATTAGAAAAAGGCTTCAAGACAGCTTAGTAATTGAATATAATAAATCAGTCAAAGAAGTACAGTACAGAAGCTTAATCTTAAGATGGAGCACAGCTATGTTTTGCCTGAACCTCTATTACATGGTGATTTAAATGCTTGACATAGTTTTTATAATTTTTTTAGCTCAGCCAGATTTAGTTGCTTAGCAAAAAATACTTACCTTTGAAACAAATCCAACTTCTTCTGCAAAAACATTGAAGGATCAATGCTTCTTCGACAGAACAGAAGAATTCAGCTTTGCTTTGCTTCCCAGAGGTCCAGAGTCATCCTTCTCATTTTTACTGGGAAGCTAAGATGTCGGTTTCCTCAAAATGCCACAAAGCTGTCAAAGCTACTGTTTCTATCTCACTATGTGTAATGTGTTGTAAGTATTTATTCCCCTTTAAACTGTATTTAATGTGACTTTTAGATGACATATAATTACGAAAAAAAGATGATTGTTCGATTTTAAATAGAATAAAATGTTTAAAAAAAATTATAACAATGGTGACCCTGTAAACATAAACATAAGCAGAATATTGCTCAACTTTTTGATAGTTAAAAAGTGAAGTATCACTTTAGTTCTTTGTTTATAAAAGTTCCACAGCTGCAGTCTGTACATAGAGTATGAATTAGTTTGCGGTGGACTTTCCACCCAACACCCACTCCCATTTGTAGTGTTTTTATTTATGCACCTTTTCCTCCATAAGTATCTTGGCTCATATCTCTGAGTGCTTCACCAAGGCTTGCAGATTTACGGTCAGTCAGAGCTCCCAACCCTGCTAATCTGCAGTTAACCTCTAAGCACACGGGAGATGAAGCTTACACATCCTCTGATCATGACTGTTGCTAGATTTTGGGCTGCAGCCAAGATGGCCCTTTTCTCACTCTGGTCCACCCACCAAATGTTGGCTCTATTTTGACTCACAAAGATATTTGTATGCCAGTCATGTTGCAGAGGGGGGCGCTGGTGCTTTAAGACTGTGGGAAAGGGAGGATTCCTCCAGTGAAACAGCTCATTTTCACACATTCCACAGAAGGGCATATTGAGCTCATTATCATTGCTAACTACAATAGCTCTTTGTGTAGGATACAGAGTTGGGAAGCTGCCAAATGTCCTAGGGTGCATGCAAAGATGCACATACATGAATCTTTTTGCTGTTTAGTATGTTAACTAAAACATAATGGACAATGTATTTAATTGGAAATGGGTTTAAAAAAATTTAGCCCTTTAAAGATAAAGCTCTTCTCAAACAGGAACAACCACATTTTCTTGAGTTTCAATCCTTTTGGAATTTAAAGGGTTTAAAAATTTACATCTTTTTTGGTTTAAATATATACAATGATTTATCATTATAACAACAGCTAAATAACAGCTCCCAGCTGTTATTTAGATAGTAGGCTTTTTTCTCTTTAGTCTGTTGCTATAGAAAAATACACTGTTTCCTATCCTTATACTGTTTACCTGCAACCTGATGGTGGTACACCTGAATTTCCCATCAGTAGGACATGATTGTTAATATACTTGATTCTATTCAATGAGAAGGAGACAAGAAAAACTACAAAACTAAACAATTATGACATTTCTAGCAATTACGAAAACAGAGAGAAGATCTGAATATGGCAAGATATGCAAAACACAACAAAATTTTGCAATCATAATCTAAAACAAATCCTGAACAACCAAGGGTAGTGGCCAACGGCCCACACCAGTCTGGTTCCACACTGGTAGAACGATCTTACATACACCATTAGAACATCAGATTCTCTGTCCACTTTCAAGAAATCCTTTGAAGAACTCCCCAATAGACAGTATCTATTGGCTTGAAAAATCTGAATGCACTTATTACTTCCAGGATACTGCAGGTAAGTAATAATTTGTAAACTGTATAGTGGTTCAATGTTTAACCTGCTCTTGTATGTCGCTTTGGATAAAAGGGTCTGCTAAATGCATAAATGTAGATTTAAATGTAGTGACAGTTTGTGCCAACTAAGTTACTGTAGATTTTTTAAACCAAAATTTGTTCCTATTTTAAAAAAAAAACACAGTTGTCATCCAGTGCAGTGTTGGGAGTAATAGTTGGTCTTGCCTGATCCCCGCAAATAAGCTCCAGTCATCTATGACAGCACAGTACACACATGGAATATATACATTATATACATGCAAACACCAACAGAAAACACTTTAACCATGGAAAAAATGGAAACATTAGTAAAATCCTCGTTAGTAATAATCTGCATGTGCATACGCGCATAGAGCTGAGCAGAGAAGGTTTTAAAACCCCCATGTTTCCCTGAAAATCTCACACGCTGCGTTAGTCCCCACCATCGTGAATGTATAAAATTATCATCTGGACTGCTGGTTTCTGACTACTAGTCTCTGCATGGGAGGGCGGCTCATCCGGGAAAATAAAGAGACTTTCATCAGCTCATCACGTTTGGCGAGGCCTACATTATTTATCAGCTTGTTAATATAATCAAAAATTCTTTCTTATTTATTGATCCACATTCTTTGGAGGCTTGGGATTCTGTAGGTCTGGGCTTTTTTCTGTGAAATGAGATACTGATGCTGTGTCTCTCGGGGACGAAACACACTGGCATAGGTAAAAATACACACACACCAAACTTTCACACCAGATCCAAAAAAAAGATTTGAAATCTCTCATTGCTGCTGCTCATGAATAAAACTGTCTACTGTATAAAACAATGAACACTGTTATGTTGCTGTATTATTGATTAGTTTTGGATATAATAATTGAAAAGGTGCGCAGGTTTGTTTTTTATGTATGTTTACAGACAAATACTAAAGTTGCGCAACAGATCAGTTTTTACATGCAAGAAGTCCCTTCCAAAAGAAGAAGAATGTCAAAGGAATTCAAATTAAATTAAGTTACGTTACGTAGCTCAGATTCACAAAAACTGTCATGCAGAAGAATCCACCTAAATTATTTTATGAAATAAAATGGTGGACCAGAGACACATGTAGTCTACACCACTCATGCACAGTTAAGGGTTATTTTTTAGGGGCTTCAACTAGGATAGAAACCTCCGGGATCAGTCTCAGAATGTAAAATATTACATTTCAACATGCTGCATCAAAATGTTCATGTTGAGCCACATGTTGGGTTGGAATTTTTATTGTGTGTGAGCAGATGATATAGCCAAGCACACACCAATCTCATTATAGTAATCTTTAACCACAGTATAAAAATACTTCTTTAACAGCCACTTCCATGAAAGAATTAAGGTCCTGCCCACAGAAACCTGCCATTTTATATGATTCATCCTTCGGTCATCTACCTCTTCAAAGCCCAGCCCGTACTGAGGCTCCTGATAATGCAGCCTCCATTCCGCAAGCAGCTCTGGGAGACTGGACAAACACATTCCTTTCCAGCCATCAGACTCTCCACCCTGTGGGCAAACGGCCTAATCCCATCCTGGGTTCTTCCACTGTAGTTCTGGTAACTCTACTGACTAAGACCAAAAGGTGAAAACTGTCCTGTAAACCAACACATCTGGTAGGAAAACATGATATTATCAAGATATGAACTGAATTGAGTCAAAACACACAAACACACATTTTGGAGGTTAAAACATTAAGTCTGTAACACGTATTGTCTAAACAGCACCAAACGAGCCTGAAAACAAAGTAATAATAATAAATATTGTCAGTGTGAAATACTGCTTTACCATTTGGACAGACGTGCATTAACAAAACTTAAGAGGAGATCTCAATCTACTCCACTATTGAACATAAAAAGATCAAATATCAGTACATTTTCTTGTATTTGACAGATCTACATAGAGGACAACTGTGAAGTGAATGTAAAATGATTTATAAGATTTTCAGAAAGGATTGTATTACTCCCTAATGAATGAATATGTGGTCTCCAACATCTCTAAACATGGAGATATTACATTGTTGCTTGGACTATTCAAGTAATTATTTGATCACTCATTAAAGCTGTGAATGGCTGTTTAGGATTATTATCTGGCTGAAAGGTCTACCTCCAATTCTGACTCAAGCTTTTTGAAACCTGCAACAGGTTTTATGCCAGATTACCTTCATCCATCCTTTCATCAACTCTGAACATCTTCCATGTCCCCGTTAAAGAAAACATTGCAACAGCATGATGCTGACATTACCATAGTCCACACTGAACATAATCTTTTGTTTGACCAAAGCATCTTCATACAACCTACCTCTGCTTTAGACTTATCCACAAATATTTGATCTGACCTTTCTGCTGTGTTCCCCGGTTCTAAGTGATGCTGATTCTTTTCTACTGCTGTCTAAAGAAACAAAACAGACCAGAAGCAGAAAAGTTTTATTCACACACAGTGTCAGTTACACACAGCTGGAGTCTTTTTACTGATTAGGTAACTTCAGAATAAGTTGATTAAACCAAAATATATTGGGGATGTCTGAGTAAATGGGCCTGAATATATTTGTATGACAAAGATTTTATATGCAGTGTATTCAATTTACCTTTCCTTTCGCTGTGATTCACATTTTGTTATTTAATTTTTCTTTACATACAATCTATAAATCTAAACATTGTATGTTGTAGCCGGTGTGTGTTATGTGACAAATTGTGGAAAGTGTCAAATGGTCTGAATACATAACCAACGTTAAACTACAAAAACTCTGGCTCAATGTAGCATTCTTTTTATGCATAAGATGCAAGTAGAGAATTTGGTCTATAATGATTTCAATTTTTTGTACAAACTGATAGATTTACTTTAAAAAAAAAAAAAAATTCCTAAAGATGTTAATAAAATAATTTGTCAGAATTTCACATTTGTAAGAAAAACTCTTAATGCAGTGTCTAATTTTCAATGTTCTGGTTCAGGAATTAAAGTCACCCTCTAACCCAGTGTTGTCCAAACCAATAAACCTACACAGAATGTGCAAAAATAACCAAGTTGTCAGCACTCAGGACAAACAAAATTTGTTTTGATGTAATTAGCAATGCATTAAATATTTACTATTTTGTTATAACAAGGTAACAAATTAAATGTTTTAGATCTTCCCCTTAATAAAAGGTGGCCAGTTTCCTCACCTCCAGAACTTTTCTGGTATGCGTGGTTTACAATATTTTATTTTTGTCTATTTTTAAGCAGCATAAATGAGAACTTTCTTTAAAACCAATTGTTGTAATTATCCATGCTTAATTAGTAAGGGTGCCAAGTCTGTCTTTGAATAAAAGTCACATGATGTTGGAGCCCCAGCCTACCATGATGTTATAAATCAAAAGAAGGACATAAAAAACATTGCCAATAAAAAATAAATACCTTGTCTTACAATACACTTACAAAACACTTAGTCTCTCAGACAAAGATATGCCAAAAACCGTACTCTGAGAATGTCCAAAATGTCCATCACCATCAGCTCTATTGTCTCCTGATCACCATCTGCTTCACCTTTGTTGTTTTCAAAATGTCTAATCTAAAAGGACAACTCTCCTCATTGGATTATTCAACTATGTTGGTGACAGGTTTTTATAATTTTTTTTAGCTACTGTGAACAGGAGTCACGAGCAAAGAATGGTAGAGACTTCAGAGGAAAGTGAAACTGAAAGGAGATGAAGCGAGTGAAAGGCCCTTTGAGTAACATGCAGCTCCTCTTTTATTTGGCATCACGTCAAGTGTAACCCGTTTACTACGTCTAGACGAGACAGCATTCAAAAGCTAGGGTAGGCTACTTAGATTTGTTTTTTTCAACCCAAGTATATAAAAGTATATATTTACTGGAACAGTAGATGACAGACATCTCTTTTAGTTTTTTTCCAACCACAAACGCCTTGCTTTTCTTCAGCACTGCAGATGACTTTGTCAGATGCTTCTGTCCACCTCGCTGTCTCTGTCTAACCCTGCTCCTCTCCGCTTCCGTCTGTTTGAAGCTGGAAAAATGTCACACAATTTCACTTTGTTTGATAAATCGCTTGAAAATTAGGATGCCGGATTCAGGCGATGTTTCTTTTCTAGGGCCGGGATTTAAAGAGGAAGCGTTCTTTCTTTTCGCTGCCTTGTCACCGCGCTAAAATGCTCTTTGTACAACTTACAGAAGCCGTAAGTTTCTTATGTGGCTCAGAAAGAAAAGAGGCACTGAGCAAAGGAGTCTCTCCCACGTTTTGGAATCAGGAGCCGGCATCTCCATTCAGAAAGGTTCAAATATTGTGGCTGTCTTAGAGCCACATGCCTTCTATATAAGAAAGTGTGATGTTCTTACTGCTGAGCTCACAAGTGAGTTTCATTTTTGTTTTGGTCACACTTTAGACGTAAAGAAACACATAGATTGTACACAGTCCACTGATGGCACTATCATCTGTTTGGGACACACTCTTCAAACAAAAGTGTACATGAGAATATTTATTGCAAAATATAAAGAAAAGCCCTTTTAGAGGCTGCAAGAAGAGCAGATATGTGTGTTAGATTTAAAAACAGATGTCTGCGAACACACAGTTCAGCCTATGTTCAGAACTGGTGTCAGCATACCCACAGTTGCATTAATAGTGAGAGAAGCTTATATTTCATATTTCATTGTCCTTATACATTGTAGTGATGTGGTACAGTGAGTGGATCAATCACATTAAAAGTCAGCAAAATACAATAAATGATTGGGTTGCCCCTTTTTTTCCCCATAGCGATTATTAAAATGTTTTCATTTATAGTGAATTGTGAGCTGAAAATAGACTGACAAATGTTTGTGAGAGAACAAAAAGATCTCAGGAGCTCATTGTTTTCTAACATGGTACCATTATAAGATGCCACCTATTCAATAAGTACAGAGGTGAATGTCCCCTTTCTACAGAACATTTAACAGTTAGTTGTTGGTGGAAAGTGACTGAATTGCAAGTCGGCCCTGAAATAAAAGGCCAATTATAATCCCAGAGACAGGTCATCATATGCTAAGGCACTGAGGTCTCCGACTTTCTGCAGGATCCAGGATCTTTCCTAATGAAGTATCAATGAGCATGAGAAAGGTTAAACCCTGAACTACAAAACAGAGCTGGTCAATGACCTGAGGAGAGCTGGGACCAAAGTCTCAAAGGTTAGCATTAGTAAAGGCCAGACCTCGAAATCCAATAGCAACATCCAGCTTAGTTTTGCAGCCATGCTAGTACTTTTATCTAAGTGCACAAACTACAATGCTACTGGCCAGTATAGCCTTATTAATTTCATCAATGTGATTATGCAACTTAGTAAAGGTGTTAAATCCCTTTAAATTATATGAAATTAACTCTAAGCATAACAAAAGATTGAAAAACTGAGGTAGATTGTAGTGTTTTCAACAAGGAATGGATTTTAAAGTATTTCTCTGCAAAGCTGTGCTTAGGGTGTGTAGAACATTTAGCTGTGCTTAAGCAACATGAATTGAATCGCCATTATGAAAGGATATTGAGAACATTGCAAAAAATCTGACTGATGCAGAGCTTCAGATGACTTGCAGGCAAATATCAGAAAGCAACAAATATTGTTTAAAAGCTCAGCAGTCAGGAGAGGTTTGTAGAAAGCCAAAAATTGCACAATATTTGAAGCCAGTCTTTCATGGGGAGCTAATCAGTTTTTTTTTTTTTTTAACAGTCTCCAGTGGTAATTTGCCCAGAGAAAAAAAGACAAATACGAAAAGGTGTCTTTCAGTCAAGACAGATTGAGAGCATTATAGGGGATTAGGTGCTGAAAAAGAAAACTGACCATTCCGACTCTATTTTGTTGTCTCCTTATCTCTGCATTTGGATTACAGAAACCCATTGAGATAACAGAGGACATGTTAGCTATGCACCCAATGAAAGACACTATGACAGGTACTGATTTGTTCAGAGGTAAAATTATTATTATTATGGACACACTCAGACTAAATAGGACAAATTGGTGTATGTTACATCTGATGGCTGTGCAGATCTGACAGTGCAAATGTTTAAACAGACGTTTAAAGGGAATGGAAGAACGGATGTAATTAATCCAGAATACAAATATTTTGTGCATTCTTTTATTCATCAGCAGATGTTGTACTGCTCGATGCAAAAAATCAGTTAATGGTTCATTTCGCCAAGGGAAGAGCACTGAAACAGTGTGTTTCACTAGTGGAAGCTCTCTGGTGGCCAACTTAACCCCAGAGTTAAGTAGACTGGGCTACACTGTATCAAGTGTAGAGTTTGGTGGAGGGAGGGTTATGTTGTTGGACTGTCTTTTTTAGCTGGTCTCTCCACGTTAGTTCCGGTAAAACTGAAATCTTAATACTTTATACTGGAACATTTTGGACTATTTCATGCTCCCAACTTTGTGTATGCCTCCATCCTTTTACAAAAACACTGGTGCTTACAACATGACTGGCATACCAAACTGGCTTGCCAGCTATGGTTTCTGGCCAATGTCATTTTAAGATGTATGTATTAAGATATAGATAGCACTTAAAATGTCAGATATTTCAGTCTAGTGAAGAGAAGTCTTAGGAACACATAAAAAAAAAACCCTAAGCAGCCGGGTCACCGGTGGCATCCAAGCTTGAGAAAAACAGTTACCAAAACCAGGGGAATGAGCGATGGGTGACAGTATTTTATTTAACCTTAAACATTATGTATTTAAAAAAGTCCAGAACAAAAAGAAATCCATCAAATTCAAAGTGTTTTGTGTTTGTGTTTTAACAAAGAGAGAAAAGATTTTACAAATTAAATATCCTTTACTCTGCGTGTTTGTTTTTCTCTTGTGCAGCTATTGTGTGATTAGCTGGAAGATTGTTATTTTCTTGTAAAAAGCAATCATCTGGCTAAAACTAAAAGTGAAATGGTTTTTGGCAACAATTTTAGTTTAAGTCTTGGTCATTTTGACAAAAAGTGTGTCACAGTTTTAGTTTTCTGTTCAGTGTCTGTGGTTCCCTTGCGTTGCGTCCATTAGGTTGTAGCGTTGTAGTTATGAGCTTGGCATGTACCGTGTTTGCAGCCTGGGAGGAGAAGCAATATCTGAAGTAAAAATGTGAATCGACAAAACACCTGTTAGTACAAAACGACCTGTATGAGTTATACAAAGAACTCTACATTTAACTGCTAACGACATAATGATATGAAATTTAACAAAACAGGTGTCAAAGCCCAGCAAGGCCATAAATACCAACATGTTCTACAAATAACCGCATAATAAAACAACATAAGCTAAGCTTATAAATTTACGTTATAGCGAAACAAAGCCAACTGTGTAGCTGCTGCCCATTTACGGCAGGAATTATGTAGAATGAAGCTAATCACAATCTACAGTTACTGCCATCTCAGTGGACAATGTGTTCAGTGGAAAATGCGCCAAAGTTCTTAAGGATGACTTCAGCTCGCCCACACAGAACATCCTGAAAAAATAAAATCAGCAGCAGACATTCCCATCATAAACAATCTTGGTGGTGCACCTTACCCCCACCTTGAGACATTGGATGGTGGAGCAGTAATTACATATAATTCTAGCATTGTACTCTCTCATTCCCGTGAGTCTAAGTTAATATTAATATCAAATGTCAAGAGCAAAGGTCTTCAACTTGCTTCTACAGAGCCATGCATGGCTTTTTGGCCCCTCCCCTGTTTTTTTTGTTATGTTTTAATGATAGTTGCAACGCTAAAGGGTCTTATAGCCGCATTTTAAAATCTATGTTCTTTTAAACATAATTAGCTTCAAACTATCCCAGCTATCATTCATCATTTTGCGTATTTTCTGAAAAGGCTCACCTAATGCTACACAATAACTGTTTTCTTTTGCAAGAGAAATTAGCTTTGTTGTAAAATCAGAAAATTGAAATCATTTTAGAATAGTTTTGTTATCATTAACTAAAAAAGATGTGCTGTATATATTTAGTAAATCATTTTATTTGGCTCCTGGTGAATTTTGTAAAAGTAACTGGTTGTTGATGCTTGTTCAAAAGGAACATCAGTTCCACAGACCAAGACCGTTAACTATGATGTAGCTGTACAAATCAGCATCGCAACTTCAGCAACATAACGTTAAATCCCCAAGAGGCTTATTTCCAATTAGACATGCTTTAGATGAACGATGTGTCCAAATCATAGGGGTTCCTCCTTCTCCTCATCAGAATTGTGGGCTTCTCTAATGACGGGGTGTGACATTGGCTTCTGAGAATTTTTTGAGATGGATCCCATCACTCTGTGGTGCTCCGCAGACGGACTGATGATGGGAAGACAGGGGACATGTCACCACTTGGAAGCGGTCATTGGCTGACAAAGAAGGATGAGAAAGAGAAAAGGCAAAATGGGAGGAGGGCAAAGACAGTGAGAGCATAGGAATGGCTCATTTTCTCTTCTACAGCCCAGCAGCTCTGGCAAATCACCAACGTTATGGTGCTAATTGATTCTCTCTGTGCCATTAGTCTCTCAGACAAAGATATGCCAATAAGAGGTTTGTTGTTCTTCAGAGGCTGGCGCTGGGCCCAGCCCTGCAGTATCACAGTCTCAGCACAAAGATACATGCAAAATATTCTTATTTCACAGATGCACACATATTTCTTTGTTCAAACAAACGCAAAGTGTCATTTGTAAAATGTCAGCTATCAAGGTTTTCCTAAACATGGACAGAGCAGAAAATACCTAGCAGAGACAAATAGAAATGCTGGTTGGTCCCCACACACACGTACATTACATCTAAACTCAAATTACAGCTTCATCCTAAACCTAACCACTAACCCAAAAACATTTCTTCTTATGTGGCTTTAGCGCCACTAAAAAAAGAAGTGGGTCCTCACAACATTGTTAAAAACATGGGCCGTACAAGATGAGAAACATTTTAAAACACACACACAACCACACACAGAGACACTCTTGAATATAAAAAGAGAATCCCCAGACAAAAAAGCGGGGCATGTCTTTATCTCATTAAGGTTAACGAGCGGCTGCTGTGTGTTCTGCCTGCAGACCAGCAGTAATATAAGCCAGAGGCCTGCGATTTGGGCATTGGGCCTCGGAGCCCTTAGTAAGAACACCACAGTGCTCCAAACACTCATCTCCAGACAGACAGCTGCTTTTGCTGGAAGCACCTCGCCACTCATTGCAGCCATAATGCTAATTCAATGGTCATTACTGAAGTGTTCCCCATCGTCTTGTCACCGTGTCATCTTTGCTGCCAAATACATGAATGCAAAATACTACAGCATCACCATGGCAATTGTATATTCCTACCCTCTGCGCTTGTGTTTCCTGTCACCATGGCCACTGTAACAGTACTGAGAATGGAAAATGCGAGATGGAGGACTAGCAGGTGAAACCAAACAGACACGAACCAATACAGTGTGATGAATGTCAATTAATCGAATGGCAGCTAAGCTGTTGCTTACAATAGCCTCTCAAAGAAGTTAGAAGGCGATTAAATAACATATAGCGCACATCTGAGATCACTCAGGTCAGCCTGCCCTGAGGTGCGATGCTAGTTAAGTTCTTGTCATCTTTGCTAAAATGATGCCTCAGTCTCTGTAACAATGGGGCTACAGAGTGATGGCATCTGTCTGTCATTCCAGCAGAGTCAAAGTAGCCCAGGCTGACTGTATTCTTCCCGCTTCTCCAGACTAAGACTTGGTTGCTCATTTAGAGTCTGTAATTAATGGGAGTCTATACCACCCCCAACCTCCCCATCCCCATCTATTTTTATTTGGCTGTTGACCGACGTTTGGTCCTCTCATGCGTGCATCCTCAGGTCGACGTGGCTCCCTAATTAAGACTCCAGAGGACGACTAATTGCTGTTGCGTGCCTCTCGGCGGGGTAAGGGAGCCTTCTCCCGGCGCTGCCTGGAAAGAGCCCCCGCACACCAAAATAAAAAGAGGGGGGGCCTGTGTAAGTTTGCAGTGAAACTATTAAACACCAAACAACTTTTCCTTGTGAGGAGCTGCCACTTCGTTTAATGGGCCTCATTAAAAGTGCACATCACAGAGAACTAAACCACTTGTTCCAGATTCAAATGACAATGGGATAATGGTTTCTCCTCCATGATGTCAAAGACTAAGCCTAAATGTTGAGCAGCCCTATTGCTTCTGCAGGACAAGAGGGACTGCAGCATTCTTACAGGGAAGAAGCTGTAAGGTTTGTGTTTTTTGACCAAGGTCTGAGAGGAAGGAACAGATAACATTAAATACCACTGGGTTGTTTATCAGAGAGGGTAAAAACAGAAATCTTCAGGTGATGAAAAATTGTTTCAGTATCCAGCTAAAATATTGGCCCTGTAGCAAAAAGTTCACTATTTCTTTTTTATCATGAGACAAAAAGTCATGATCCTGGGAAAAAGTAGGAAACAAGTGGCTACAGCACAAACACAGAAATACACAAAAAACCTTTAGTAAAAATAGGGATTTCAGTTTTGTTTTTGTTTATTTGTTTGTTTCCTTTTATTTTTTTGCTAAATATCCTAGTTCAGCTATAAAGAAACCACCCCAAACAGTAAAAACGGTGTTAGAGTTCAATTTGTTGTTTCAGTTATTTCAGACTGTTTCTGTTTTTTTTTTTACATAAAAGTGTGATAGGTGGTTGAGATTGCTGTTAGGACAAATGACCCCAGCCAAGATGTTCCACGCACATAGGTTTAACTAAAGGAAGTTCTCCCCTCTGCAGCGCAAACCTTATCCATAGTAGCTACAATGCACCGGTTCTTCATGCCATACTGTATAACCTGAAACTGAATATTTATTTAGTTTGTTCGTTAAACATTTATTATTCCCTTCCTCTTATCCTTTGAGCTGTGAGGTGGTGATGTGATGTTCAGGAATAATCCGATTATTTTAAACGGCTATTTACCGTGACCATACGACTGCAGCCTCAGTTAAATGCAGCTGCTTTTTTATTTGCAACTTTTTCTTGCTTATAATCTCCTGTATACATTTTAACAGCTATTATTGTTTTTATTTAATGTAAAAAAAATACATATTTAAATCGTAAATAAATACAATAGAAAAAAGAGCTTATTTTGGATAAAAACACATAAAATCTAGAAACTAATTTTGTCAGACCTTCAACTTTAAAAATGTCAAAACATCAATACAAATGTATCAATGAAATTAAATCGGTGTTTAACTGTTTACTGCTAAATTGCATTACCGTAAAAGATGTTCAATATTACTTAATTTTAAAAAGTACTCATCGAATGTAGTAAGCTATTGATGATTTGTTTAGCAATTTTTCAATATGAAGTCACTGCAAAACAGAGGGTCTTCAGTCAGAGGCTTCTTAAGCCTAGTTGCAAAACATACCGCTAAAGGAGATCTTTCCTGCCCACAGCCATCAGCATCTACAACAACTCATCAGTTAAATGAGATGCTCCACCAACATTTAATTTCTCTTTGGGATAAATATAGTATTTTTCGATTGATTTCATTTTATCGTTTTGAATTCTAACTTGTTGACAAACAACCCTGGCAATCTGAAATTGGTGGTTGCTGCATCACAAAATGTTTGCTTGCTCATTTAATGCTTAATTGAAGATAGTCACACACTAGCTACACAAACTGAGTTAAAGCCTCTAAATGCGTCAGTGAAATTTTGTCTAGGTTCCCCACAGTCCAGCAATTATTGAAGATTTTATATAGCCTTTGACTGTATTCTCTTATTATAATTTTTTAGGCAGTGCGTCCTGTGATAGGTACATAAAATTGATAGCTGATTTTGTTAAACTTATAATAATAAGCCTTTAGGAAATATTTAGATGCTATTCACTTTATGAAATATACACAGTATCTGTGTATAAAAGCACCACATTAAGTAACTTGTGTATACCAACATCATACATTATTGTCATTATGGTCAGATTCTGATTGAGAATACTTGTGTTATGAGGTTTTGTTTACCATTTCGATTATATGTATTTTCGTCCAGTTATTTTTTTTCTTGTTCTCTTGTTCTCTTTATTTTTTGGTCTCCACCTTTTAACTGACCTTGACACTACCTCCATACAAGTGTGCCTGTGCTGACTCCAGAAAGATATTAGTTTGGAAGGAAGCCGTAGCTTCTGCTGTGGACACACAGTAACTTAAGAGATATAATTAACGCATGAGCACCACAAAGACCACAACCGCAATAGCCACTTCTGTAGATACCCTTGAAACATTCCTTCACTTCAAACATAACTTGGGCTTCTCGATAGAAAAAAAAAGACTGTAAAAGAAGAAAGAAATAGTAAGGGGAAAAAAAAACAAAAACAAATCAGGCAGGAGTTGGAAATGAGTGCAATTCATGCATAACTTCAAACCCTCTATCTTCAAAGTTGCATAGCATTAAAACACAAGCCCACTCTGAGTTCTCAACATCAAATACCAGCCAGCATCGAGGGGACACTGCAGAGCCTGCTGAGCCTTGGCCTCACACAGTGGCACAGCATGCACCCACCATCCTCTTCATCCTCATCCTTTGTCGTTTCTCATTTTCATCCTTGGGGTGATTGTTGTGGCAGAGCATTAGAGCATTATGGGTAAGAGGAGGGCTAGGTGGTAACACACATATTGACCCAAGAGCAAGCACACAGAACACAGAAAGTCTGAATTGTTTGCATTGGAATGCTTTTCAAGCAACTGGAATAATCTCAATATGTTTAGGAGAGCCTATAAAGCAAATAAAGCATCCAGAACCTTTATTTCCTCTTCTTTACACCTTACCGACATGCTCACTTAAAAATATTCCACTGGACTTTGGAAAAGTAATAAATACAACTTTTAATGCATATATAAAAACCTTAAACAAGATTTCGTTGAATTTTCAAATGGGGAAATGGATCCCATTCTGGAAGTAAGTGAAACTCTAGACCCTCCCATTAAGTACTAGGACCATTTGGGTTTTCCAAAAGAAAAAATACAAAACACAAGTTTGTTTTTGAGGGTAGTCACCTAATGTTATAAACATAAAAGTAAGCATAATGTTTGTGTTTGGGCCTGGATTTAACACTTCCTTCTAAGACCTTCTGTCAGTGGCTAATTTGAAAAATAAATGGCTTGGATCCTGTGTTCTAGACACATCTGTTAAAACAACATTATACATACTTTCATATATGTTTATTTATTCCATCCATATTTCAATAGGCCAAGCTTAAAAGTAATTTCTGGCTATGACCCCAGCCCAGATGTTTAAAGCAGGTCAATAACACTTGACATAATGTCAAAGCTAAAATCCTTTTAAGTGACTGACCTGGTTAAACAGAGGTTCAGTCAACTAGTGCTAGTAGCTTCACAATGATTAGAATTTAGCCCATCTGTGTTCGGTGAGCGTGTATAGAGTGATATTTGTAGAAAGACAGCCTTGTCTGTAAGGTCCATTCTGTCATGTTGCTGTTTAATCTTCGGACCCACATAAACAAAGAACTCTCAGGAGATATTTACAAGGATTTATTTCAATCCGGACTGATCGGCAACGGGCAATTGCAGTGAATGGCGAGACACGGGAAACAGCGACGCAACAGGAAACGGCAGGAAACAGAGGGCCTGTACGACGTGGGAGACTGGGAGCTTCTGAGGGCGAGGACAGGAGAGGTGAGTTACAGTTGAGTGTGAGAGAATGAATGAAGGGAACGATCTTACTTTGGACCGTGAGTTGGAATCGCCAGGGAGGAGTCAGCAGGGAGTCTTTTCCAGTGGGGATGATGAGGTTAGATCCAGAGGAGGTCAGAGCAGCAGATGATGGATGCTGGAGCGGACAGATCGAGCTTAGCCAAGAGGAGTATGAACCAGATGATGAGGGAAGCCAGAGAGGAACTAGTTGATTGTTAGAGTTGGATGACAAGAGGTGACCTGGGGCGGAGACACAATGGTTACTATGGGCGTGGAAAAAAGCAAAGTAGCAAACAAATGGTGGAGTCAAAAACATTCAAAAATACAAAAGACTACTGGAAGGAAAAACACTAGAGACTACGAGAGGCGTTCAAAATACAAGAGACTACTGGAGCAAAAACACTAGAGACAATGCGAAGCATTCAAAAATTCACTACGAGGGGGCACTGAGGATAGTTTACCGGTAGTAGATAATACCCAGGCGTTGAGTAGCTGGTTCACCACTCCTTTTATACTGGCCCAGCTCGTCAGTGGTAACCAGGCGCACCTGTGGAGGAAGCTCCAGCATCAGAGAACTGGTGACCCCCTCTGGAAACCTGGGGAAGTGACTAGAAAAGACTCATACTGACACGTTCACTGCAGTATTAAAATATGATCTTGATTCATTGGTAACACAAGATAAAAATGTTAAAACATCCAGAGAAACGTGAAAACTTTACTTGGGCACTGTATTTACTTTAATCATTGAGTGTCTTGGTTTAGCTTAGTGTTTGTGTTTTGATTATTTTCTTGTTTTTTTATTTCTTTCTGTTCTATAGGTCTTGTCCTGCCTAACTGTTAAAAAAGCGGGACTACATGAGTTAACCTTTTTTTAGTTAGTGTATTCTTCATTGTATACTTGTATTTATTCATCCTAGAATTTCTTCAGACAATTTCTACTTTTGTTTGTAGATTATTCAACTCTTAGTGACGCCGCCTCTGTGTTAGTTAGTCTTCCTTACTAAATTTTCCAGCTTTGTTCTTGCCATACCAGTTCCACATTTTTTTTATTTGTTCGCCTGGTTCTTGTGTTACTTTCCAACCTAAACCTTGCAGACAATCTGTGGAAAAACCTGAAAAATCTGTTGTCACAGATGCTCTCCATCCAGTCCGACAGAGATTGAGCTCTGAGCTGAAGAAATAAAAAAATAAAAACTTTTACGTAGATATATGTCCTGAAAGACTTTCCACTTACAAATGTGATTCTGCAACGTATTAACTCAGGAGACGAATGTGAAGCTCACTGTTCACTTCTCATTCGGCAACAGTCTCAAAACCATGTATCATTTCCAATGCGCTAATTTGTGAGTACACTAATCTGTACACAATGCCCTTAAAACATCAAGCAGTATACATACTTTTGAAAGGCGCTATGGATAACTAAAACATATGTCAGTTTAGAATACTTTCTATGTTATATGGCATTGCACAAACATTTATGAAGATAGTTTAAGATTATCTACCCTGGAATAGGTTGAAAAGAAAATGCTTAGCTTTATCTAACTTTGTATGAGTTAAAACTAACTCAATGCTCTGCAAATATCTATGTGAGACACTTAATACAGAGGAAGGAGGAAAGCCACCACAGTTAAGAAGAAAATATGCTGAAGAGTGGCTTTTTCACAAAAACAAACAGCATTGACTGTGGCACAGATGGAAGCACTACAGCAGTAAAGACATATAAAAATCAGCTTCAGTTGAGGCAACTGCTGTGAAGATGGCATTAGATTCTGACTGTTGCAGAATTACAGTGTTGTCAGTGTATTCAAACACCTCAAAATGGAATTTTTAATGAAAAAAAGCAAAGGAATAATTTACCTTAATTTGTCTTTACAGGGTCATGCAAAAAGTGGCCAACTACATGTTTTTCAAATGTCTTTCACACAAAAGCCAAAACCTTCATATGATAAACCAACATCTGTGATGAGGAGGAAAACATCTATCCAACTATTTGCCATCCATCCATCCATCCATCCATCCATCCACATCTGTATTTGTGTTCAGCAACTCAAAATCTAGAATTTGTAAAACCACCTTTTGTTAAATCAGACCTGCAAAAAATAATAATAATAATTGCATTTGCTTTAAACACTTACCAGCCACCTGGAGACAACCTGTTGCTTTTAATAAAAGCTATATTATGTATTTTATATGACCTACAATTTTTCTTCATGCTAATCACAGGCAATTATGTTGAGCTCTATGGAGTCAACATGTAGCAATTGCTAACTTGGATAAAGTTGGTGTATATAAGTGATAAAATCTAAATACAACCAGGGATTAAAATTATGTGTGTTTATTCTATATTCAAATAGCTAAAGTTATTAGCTGCTGTGAAGCTAACTGCTAAAAGACTTACCTGGAGAATTCTGTATCTTGTTAAAATTGTATGGTTTGTTTATCTGAAGAATCTATAAAGTTATGGTCTTATGTTCTGTTGTAATAAGGATTATTCTTTTAATTGATTATGTTATTAACTCATAAGTATTTTCTAAAACTCTACAATGAACCCTTGCTCGTTACTGATTGATTGTTCTTTTTTAGTTCATGCTATACTTTGGCTGTCAGACATTAATTGATTATTGTCATCTCATTGTGTGATGCTGAGCAAAACAGAATTGAAAAACATTGATCCTGGATTACCATTTTAACATGGTTTAGCTTTCAAATACCGAGCAACTTTAAGTAAACATAATTCATACATTATACTGAAGATATCACTAAGAAACTGCAAAAGAGCCTATATTCAGTCTCATTTACATATTGAACCCACTATCCTTTGCACAAGACAGCATTTTTACTCAAGTACTTTGGCTCTTTTTAACAATTTTCACAATTTTATTCTGCAAACATTATTTAAATTGTGCCCCAGAATACTACTTAATTGTTTTATACTAGATATGCTTAGTGCAATAGTCTGGTGTTTCTGTATGTAAATTGTGCTTGTGTGAGTCTTCGCTTTCGTTACAGCAGATCTACTGATGGGTGCTGTTATGCCTGCATCTGTCAAGCCCCTTGATGGCAACCCCTCATGAGGTGATGAGCAATATCAGACGCAGCAGGATCACTACTTTTCACAGGATGACCTGATATTGTTGGTAGTATTCAAGACAAAATTCCTGTTTCTTTTTTCCTCAAGCTGATTTAATGTTTAGTACGCTGTATCACCTACCTATGAACTTGTCTTCAGTCTCTTGGGCTCCCATATCGACATATTCTCTCCTCTTGTTATCTACACCTTTTCAGTGCAACTTCCTCTCTGTTTCACCATTGACTGCTTTCCTCACTCCAACACTCCAACCTCCACTGTCCATAGTTCAAACTTGGACAGCAACTTTCCTTTCTGCTCAGCAAATCCCTAGACTAATCAGACTAATCCTCTCACTATATCAATAAGATGAATATAATTTTTCTATTGTCATCGTCCTGTTATCCTCGTTTGTTTCTGTTTAGATACTCTTAAATGCAGATTCTTTTTTTAATTCTTAAACCGTCTTCGTATGATTATTTAGTTCAGGAAACCTGCCGTCATAATTGGGGTTGGGAAGAGGAAGGTTTGCATACAGCCACAACCCCAAATTTTAATGCAAAGCTTATACACGGTAACACTCTTACACTTGTCAGTCTTACCCGTGTGTAGCGAGTCTAAGCAGGGTCCAAAACTTAGGAGTTATTTTCTTCTATTGAATCAGGTTGTAAAACTGTTTGTTCATGCTGTTGTTCCCTGGAGGATAAAACAGCCAAAGCCCAAATCAGACGTATGATTGAATGATGCTAGAATGTTTATGAGGGAGTACAGCAGCACAGAAAGGAAGTTAGAATTTTCTGATCCTTCAAAAAAAAGATGTTCAATCATATTCAAGTTTGGTTCTTTTCCGCGGCCACTCAAGAAAAGAGGGGGCAGAGTTTTTTTAACTCATTTGAAATCTTGGCCATTTACTTTGTTTTTTGTCCTGCTTAAAAAGTGAACCTTAGTCTAAAGTCGAGAGTGCTCTGGAGCAGGTTTTCATGCAGGATGTCTCTTTCATGCACTCACCTTCTGTCTTTACTACATTTCCAGTTCTTGCTGATGAAAAACCTCCCAACAGCGTGATGCTGTGACCACAATGTTTCACTGTAGAAATGGTAATGTCTTGCCGATGATCTGGACCTACTTTCATCCTAACATGATGCCTCGCATCCACACTAAAGAGTTCAATCTTTGTCTCATCATTAAAGAAAATTATATTTTCTGATAGTATGAGAGTCCTTCAGGTGCTTTAGGCAAACTCCACATGGTTCAGCCACAAGCCTTTATTTAAGGAGGGACTTTTGGATTACCACTCTGCCATGTAGGTCACTAATGAGGCCCGACCAGCCCCAGGAACAGTCCTGGTGGTTCCAAATTGCTGTGTTCATTGGGATAACATAAATGTTTCTGTATTCTATGCCCCGATTATTCCTTAAGATGGACGATTCTCGAGGGTTTACAGACAATTCCTTCATGTTTTTTTTATTAGTACTATGACAAATCCCCCCTGGGGGCTTTTATAGACAGGTGTGTCATTATAAATCAAGTCTAATCAAATGTATTTACGACAGGTAGTCTCCATTTAAGCTGCAGAAATATCAAGGAATCAAGGAATTTTTATTCGTCATCACAACACATTTGGTACATGAGGTGGGACGAAATTCTAATCCCCCAGTCCAATTTACACCCTGATAGCAGGTTTAAATAATATAATAAAATATAAAATATCTCAGGGATATTAAGTGGAAAGATCTCCATTTTGAGTTCATGGCAAAGGCTATGAATACTTGTAGAAATGTAATTTCTTGGTGGTACACTTTTACTAAAATGTTAAAAAGAATTTTATTTGAGAAAGATTGTGTAAAATATAATAAAGTAATAATGCTGCATTTGGTTTCATAATTTACGATTAGGCTGCTACAAAAACGTGGAACAAATGAAATACTGTCCAAACATTTCTGTTGCTTTTTTCCATAGTAACACAAATCTTATTGCAATTTTTCTTTTACGTGAATGTAACAAAAACAAAAACATGATAACATACCAAATACCCTATACCGCTTGTAAGGTAATTGATCTTTAAGACTAGTAATGCCTTGAGCTAAAATCCCAATGTTCCACTTGGTAAAGCATGTTGTATATCTTTGTGGGAGTCAGTACCAGCACAATAAGGACTACTTCACCATTGGCTTAGAGAAAAGGAATGAAGGCACTGGTAAGATATAAGCTTGTTACCACAGTTACTTCACTAGTTGAGCTGTCGCGCAATGTTGTCCAGCTCTAAATGGGTTAAAGATTGCTTCTTGCTAACATTTGTAAAACTGATTATCAATTTTATTGTTTGATAATATTTTACTTAATACATGAATTGGCTTGTAAATATTTGATTATTTTTACTGTTAAAGGTTTGTTTTCACATGAATCATTGAACCCCTTTATTTAATACACCACACCTTAAGCCCATGTATTGTGTTTCTCTAGCTCAGTTTTGTCAATTTCTTGTCTCCACTAAATTTAAAACAAGTACGTAAAAGACGTAAAAGCGTTATTAATCAGAAAAACAACTGTAGTGATTACCAAGTATCAATGGATCCTAAGTTGTGATTTTTTACTCAAAAGAAAAATATGTAACTAAGGCGCCATCTGGACGTTTGAACTAACAAGCAATTTTATCTCTTTCATATTTCTGTTGGCCTGTAACAAGTGTTAAATTGAACTGCCACATGGTTAAGATGAGAAAATGACATAGTTTTGACTATATTAAGTTTGAGAAACGTAACTTTTTTGTTTGAACTTCACAAAACCACTGCCTCCTAAACAATTTGTAGAACCAGTGAAATGCTTTTGCAAACATGATTAGCCTTTCTAAACTAAAAAGAACTTAATCTGATACAGCCCACAGTAAATATATTACTTGCAATATGGTTCATATTCATACTAAATTTTCCTGCCTACTTGTCCTGTACACGCAGTGGAGTACACTACGAAATTAAAGGACCCAACACAGTCAACAAAGGTGTTTACACTGCCTCTGCAAAAAACAGCAGTGTAATACCGCACACCTCCGCACTACGTCTATTTTTGCACTGGAGCAAGTTCAGTCAATAAACATGACAGGAAACTAAATAGCCACATCTGTGTTTTCAACAACAACAATAACTTTCTAAAGACTATTTTAATTTTTTTTTAAATCCTAGCTATATAAATTATGTCTACATTGTTTTTTCTACCTTTTTTCCATCTAATCTAGCTATATTTTCCTAAAAGATAAAAAATAGCTTTCTCATTCTGTCAATCAGTCAACCAGTTGTGTTTCCTTAGACTGATAACATCTTCCCAGCTAGCATTGCAAACTAAATTGACTGTAGTGTATTTAGGGTAGGTTTAAATGTAATTGAATCTGCAAATTTGCACAATTGTTTTGCAACGATTTCACTCAATATAACATGCATTGGACCAATTTACAATGTACAGTAGCTTAAAATTGATATTTGTTGTAACTTGGTGAACTAACTGTCCATCATCCAGGTTTGCATCGTCTCCCTTTTATTTGAAATCAGGACAAGGCGGTAACAGGTCCAAGACAGCCTCTTTCCTGACACCACTCTCCAGCTCATTCTTGGATATCCCAAGACACGCCTCTAAGGCTCATCAATGTGAAACATACCTTGGAAATCTACCTTGATACTCTCCAATTAACATGTTTCAAACCATCAGTCACTGTTAGTTTTTTTTTTTATATAATATGCTATTATTGCACCAAATTTAACTATACAGTCCGCAAAATATTTCTGGAAGTCATCAATATGTTTTTTAGCTCCTGATGACCCAAAATAGCCTTTATGTTATCTTGGGTCATCAGGGGTTTCTGCAAGGGTACCAAAACAAAGGCCAGAGATTTTTAAATCATTTAGTCGCAAGTTGAGAAAGGTTCTATTGATATGATTTTGTAATCAGTCCCTGGTGCGGTTAGTAAACCTAAAAGCTAAAATATGGTTAATACAAGTTGTCTTATGATAACTGAGGTAAGCTTACTTTTCTGCAGATGGCTTTTTACTAGGATGAATACATTTGTTAACTTTTAATTGGAAAATGTTTTAGGCACTTAACAGCTTTGGACAGTAATAGGGAATTCTGTGAGGTGACAAATAACAGATTACAGCGATCAAACGCAAAGTTTCTTTTCCCGAAGAATCAACATATATGCAGCAGTGAAGTTAAATAAAAGAAAGATAAGAAATATATAAGGCAACCTTTAAGTTGGCTTTTCCCCTTCTTTGTCACTTTCAAGCGCTCATGACAAATTCTGCGAATATACAGATAAACACGTACAAAATCCCGCCCACGAGATTAAACCGATAAAGCTCTTCAGAAGCACACCTTTTCCACCCACATATGTTGACACACGTTCATGAACGACTGGTAATGTTCCATCAAAGCTTATGGCGCCCATTAAAAACCCAGAGACACACGTGGAGTGGTGTTCGTAGTTTACACCCACACACTCTTGAATGGCGTGCCTTTCCATCACAGGAATTGTTGTTGATAATCATGTACCTTACTCAATTACACATGGCTAATTGTTGAGATGAGATGCCACTGCACCATAGCGAGGGACATACAGGCCGTTAACACACCCTATATAAATCAGATAGAAAAACCACCTTTCTTTGTGATATTTCTTAGATTAAACAGTTCTGCATAAAGTTATCAAGTAAATGATTAATCTAACATTTACTTCAAGCATGGAATATAAACCAATGGCAGATATTGTCAATGCTGTGTTTTCTATTCAAACCTCCACACAAGCATATACTCGACACCAACACATACTTTTGCCCGAAGGATTTTAATTTGAGATGCAGACTCCGGTGTCACAGTGAATGATATTAAAAGTTGCATCATGAATAAATCAGTAGACACAGGACTCACTTCAACAATGTGACAGATAAGAGAAACAGCACACAGGAGGAGATTGAGGGAAATGGAAGATAGAGGAAAAGGCTCAGGATAATGGAGGAAACACCGATAAATAAAGCCACTTGCATTTTAACAATACAGCCAGCAGCATGGTTGATGTGGACCATTAGTTTATGGCTTTACTCAACAAGGCTGTCATTACGTTGCTGCTATATCTGCAACATACTTTCATCCGTCTTCTGATCACAATAAAATAATGTTTTTGCTGTTAAGAAATACTAGACATGTTAGTGATCAGACCGTCGATTTATCGCAATCACTCAGTCGTAACATTGATAAAAGAATTGACAATTTGTCAATTTGTCATATACTTAGCAAACAACAGAGGAAGAGTAGCATAGTAGTACTGCCAGAGATTTTTAAGAAGGCTGTCAATAACTCAAATAAAGGGATACAGGGATGATTAAGTGATGTTTTGTTTAAAGTGAGGCAAACATGCGAGACCTTGAAGGCTTCAATGCACATCAGCGGCTTCTCATGTTAATATTCGTTCTTAGCTTTACCTTCTCTAACGTCACACGGCTTTAAGGAAATTGACTAAGCAGTGGGTTTCTATACATTTTCATTTTTTCTCAAGGTATACCACTGAAGCATAACAATACGATCAGATGTAGATGAAATAAATAACACTGATTATGTTTTTCATCATTGTACTTGTTTGTGAATGAGACACATTAGTATGGGGGATTATTTGTCCTTAAAGTTTTTTGGAAACTCTGAAAACAACTAAGCAGAAATATTTTAATAAAATAGAAAAATTATGAGTGGATCAGAAGATTCCCAACCCTTGTTGGGTGTTTCTATTCTGCTGATAAAAAGTGCCGTCAGACCTAACACCACCTGCTTAAGAGCTTGACACTGTTTCTCATGTGTCAGAATAAAGGGGCAGCTGATAGTGGCCATAACCGAATAGCTTACATCCATGAATTCCTGACTACTGCTCACCTAACATTTCTTTTTGCTGCCTCTGTTATTATTTGTAACATCAAATATACCATAATGGGCATTAACATGCACTTAACAGCAAGCAAAATAAATTGAGGTCCTGGATTGGCTGCGTTGGAAATGCCAGCCAATAGCATATCAAGAAGTGTTCCCAGATTTTCCAGCTTTCAATGTTTCAAATTCTTTAAAATATTTTAGATAGGCTGTATGAAAAAATGTGAATTTTTCATCAATAAGTTGGAGTCATGTTCCACGTAAAATCTCTGAAGACTAAACAATAATTGGTCAGGTGTGTTTCATATTCATTGAATGAGAAATAACAATTTCTAATGACTGTGGCTTATTCCAGCAGAACTGTATTCTGTGGGAGAGGGAATATTGGATGGATTTGTTGGCAAAAGATGGTCCTTACATTTCCACTATCCAACTTGCAGGACTTAAAAGGTACGACAAAAAATGTTCATGTTTTTTTGTTTTTCTTGGAGTCTACATTTTTGTGGGGGAATGTGGAAGAGAAATTATTCAAATGACAATGGGTCTGACTAGTATTTGAATCAACATCTTATAAGAACTTTTCAAGAAAGAAGCACTGACTGACTGGATCTGCATTCATAAAAAAATATGTTTGGGTATTTAATATTTGATTTAGTTGTTCCTTAGACTCCTTGTTGTTCGTACAAAAATGCAATAAATAAGGATAAAGATGCCTTTCTTTGCGTTCCGATATAATTAATAAAGTAGCAAAAAATAAATAAACTAAATAAAAATAATGCTTATTTTCTATTAAAAGCTGCAAAAGTCTTTTAACTTGTTCATTATTGACTTCAAAACTCAAAAGAATTACACCGTATTCCTGTTTGTTTGCTCCAAAACTTCTGTAGATATTTTTTTCAATCCTTTATTGTTGTATAGAATGAGACAGATAGATAATTTATTTATTCTATAGGGGAATTTAAGAGTATTTATACTAATACTGCATTATGGAATAATATTTGATCATTTAAGTAATCAGAAAACATTTAAACTTTCTAAGATTTTTTGAACTGATGCTTAGGACAAATCCACATGTGGATGCACTAAATCTTTCTCCGGCAGAACAGAAACGAAACGGAAGTTACAATCTTTTGACCTAAAGAGGAACCATCCAGAGTCATCGTAATAATTTGAGCTATTACAGCTACAAAGTAGTGATCAGACCGAAAATCTGGGAGTAATGATCAACTCAGACTAACAAGTAGGGTTTCTATCACCTGAAGAACATTTCAGGTTTATTCTCACCCGTTTTTACTTGGTCATTTTCCTTGTTATTGCGGATTCCCTGGGATTTCAGCTTCAACTGCACCCAGTGAGGAAAGGTTAGCTGTTGCTGTCTGCAGAATCAGTATGCTCTCAGCCTCTCACCTGCCTGCCTGCTCTCTAATTTTTAGATCCTCTTACTGCATCAACTTCTCAGAATCCTTATACTCATACTGGGTCATCAGATTTTTCTCCCCTAGACAGGGACTTCATATTCTGCTTCCCACTGGACTCTAATTTACCTCCTCCAGCCAGACTCATGGTAAGCCATCTCCTCCATAGCTTGTTAACTTTGCTGTTCGCGACCTTCAACCATCTCACACTTTCCTATTATAGAGCAACCAAGATCCCGACCACAGCTATTGTAGACATTTTCTCACACATTTCTGTTGCTCGTTTCCTTTCTGTAAATAAATTCTTTAATTGGATTTCTCATCTCTTGGAGTGATTCTGCATCTTGGTGAAAAATGTGTTTTTCAACATAACCATTCTTTCTCTCATTATTGTGGCATTTAACAAGTATAAAATATCTTTGTAATTTCAACTGACTTAAAACAAGAGTAGTTTGGTCTGATATACCTTGAGACAAAGAAGAAAGGTGTGAGTCTTCGTATTTGTTTTTTGTAAACTTCTCGTTTCAACTGTAGTCCAAGTTAGTAGATGGTGAAGTTTTGGGTAGTAATGCTATCTTCTGACAATAACTTCAATGCTGCAAACCCTCTATCCTGCCAAAATATTGGAAAATAATTTCCAGCTCCAGAGAAAAATACTCTTTAAAATGCAGTTTGAACAACTGCTTAGTTAACCCAGGAAATATTTGGTTCAAATTGTGAATGTTTTGACAGACGGTCTGAACATCCACCTGCGTGAAAAACCTGAAGAACTGTTAAGGGTTCAGAATGAAAATGCAATGAGTTAAAACCAGGATTTGAAGGGGAGGTAGGAGTTTACACAGCATGTGTGGCTCTAAGCAGTCAAGAGGAAGGTCCTCCATGTCAACTGTTGTCTGATGTGTGCATAGGAGGGCATGAATATGCATTTGTATTAGTGCGGCCGTGTTGCGGTTACCTCAAAGAGGGAGCCGGTGGTGCTTTTGGCAGGTTAATCCAGCCCTGCGGCTAAGCATCAAACTTTCAGATCAGACTATCAATAATTCAGACTGCAGCTTGTCAGGATCTATCAGAGAACACAGGCTCAGAGGCAGGCCACCCCACGACAAGAGGCACCAAGGTGATTTAAAGCTTCATACAATTTGTACACACGCAACAAAAACAAGGATACAAAATACCTTCATAATTGTGCATTGAAACATTGCTTTGAACCTCTGGTGTGGATAACGTAAACAGCAATTGTAAAAAGGAAAGATAGATGCAAATGCAAATATTTACCTAAATTCAATAAGATGTGCTTCAGGGACATTTTATAAAGGTGACTATAGTTAATGTGTTTTCAAGACTCTGATGGGAAATCCTAAGTTCTTTTGTTTGCCAAACCTAACAAGATAAAGTCATTCCTACCATCAGATTCACTGCTGTGCGTAAGAACCACCAGCTAGTCCTTGAAGCATTCACCACCATATTAATATGGCTGAGGCACGACTCTAAATCCTTTGCAAATCACTGCAACATGGCAACAAACCGTGTCTGTTTAGTCTGCATTGTGGGGGAGTGAGCTGGTAGGGGGTAAGAGAAATTGACGGATATTTTTGAACGTGGGTGTATAATGGCTATCAGAGGTGACTTTCAGTGGGATCAACTCAAAACACACAAGCACACAAACAACCCCCACAACAATCACCCCAATATAGTCACAGACACAGTACATTATCTCATAGGGATAACTATAGCCAATAATCACGCAATAGCTTGCAAGCTTGCTGGGTGTATGTGTGTGTTTGGCTGGATGAGGCAGTGAAAACCTGAAAGTGCTTACCACAAGATGCTTTTTCTTGAAAGTACAGTAAGTTGGGCCTAGCGGGCATGCTGGGTTTCGTGTGTGATTTCAAAGACCTACAGTGACCACAGCAGTTTCTATAAGTAACCTGATGGCATTGCTGGTTCACTTGGCAAGATGCTACAAGATACTTGTTTCTTGAGTCTCGCATAATTGTGTTGAAGAATCTGAATTGAAGGCTTCAATGAAAGAACAACCAGAAATAATTTGCGTAAAATGTGCTTAATTATTCACTTACACACTGATATCGGTTGGCATTTGCAGAGCCGCCAAGCTTAGGGCACCATTCATTCTCCTTGGCATTGACTAGAAGAACAAGAAGAAATAAAGATGTTGGCTC
>JAVLVB010000185.1:629621-646270 GCA_032876305.1 Orestias chungarensis
ACCACCAGTAAACCTGCAGTCTGAGAGCGAAGTGCTCTGATAGGGACATAAGGAGTAATAAGATCTCTGATATACGATGGAGCTTTATTAGTGAGGGCTTTATATGTCAAAAGAAGAATCTTAAAATCTATTCTAAGTTTGACAGGGAGCCAATGAAGGGAAGCTAAAATTGGGGAGATATGATCTCTTTTTTTAAGCTTCATCAGAACTCTTGCTGCAGCGTTTTGAACCAACTGTAGACTTTTAATTGCATTTTGTGAACTTCCTGCTAATAAAGAGTTACAATAGTCCAGCCTTGAAGTAACAAATGCCTCTTGAGGTACTAAGAAGCTATCATAAAGTTCATGGGTAGAAGGAACATCAATGCAAGTAGTGGCAAGATAGTTTGCTGTGTGTCCAGAGCAAGAATAGGTACCAGGAAACAGGTCAGCACACCAGGAGACATGGAGTGGACCGTTACAACCCAGCAGCAGGGCACATCTGGGACATCATGGTCAATCCAACGAGTCACACCACAGACTATTCTGGAGCCAACTGATGCTGTAATTCAGGAACTAGAGGAGAAGCCTTTCAAAGACCATCAGGGGCAAGTACATTCATGCCAAACCCATTACTAAGCCTCATTTAGACTGTTCTGAGGATTATTCACTGACATTAAATCAGCCGGTCCTTTTATTTTCCACCTTCATATTGAGTATCGTGTACTATTTATGAATTTTAAATTCAATTTCTTGTCCTCCTTATCTATTAATATGTATCATCATCCACGACTTAAGACTTCCGTTTTCCCTAGTCACAGTCCCAGCACCCTCATTCACACTTCAACACCTTTAACCCATTATCAATGCAGCTGTTCCTTGGGGACATAAATGATCCTTTCTTCATTCTCTCAGGCTCTTGGCACAACATTCAGAAGCATATTAAGATTAAGGCCAACCTTTTTCTGCAACAACATTCAGCTAGAAGCTGGTTAAACTTGAAGATGGCATTGACGGCACTGCTTCAACATACTCGTTCCCCTGGAAAATTCCTGTTTTTTAACTTCCCTTTCCCTCTTTAAACACTACAAGTCTATTACTTCATTGGTTCTGTTCATATAATCCGTACAACATGCATTTTCACCATACACAAACTGGTTTGGTGTATTTATTTCTTAAATTTAAAACTAATGTTTCCTTCATGCCTCTTGTTCATGCTTCTTAAAGGGCAAAAAGAAAACAAGAGTCCATCAATCATCACTCAATGTCTCCCACTATAGTCAAATCTATGCTATTACATGTTCACCTGGTGCTCCAACTAATAGTTTTCCTTCCACTGAGCTAATGTAGAATCCATGTTTCTGCTGGATCTCTTTAGCTTCGTATGGTGAGTCCCCATTCAGTGATGTCTTTCAGATATCTCCATCCTGACACTGCTATTTTCACTCTTTGCAGATGAAAGTCTCTGAAAAAGTCAATTTCCTAAGAGCATACCCCCCACTCTCAATCTGCTCATACTAATAGTCCGACAACAAGTCTTCCCAAATGACTCATCAACACATCCTACATTACTCATCTCTAAATATCTTGCTTCATTACACCTGTAACTCAGTTTGTGGTGGCTTGTTCTTTACTAGTTAATGAAAGAAAGTTGATAAAAAATGTAGCTCATGTTTTGATAAACATCTATACAACATTTATATTCAGAATAATTAAACAAGAACAAGTAATGTAGGACTAGTAATAGAAGCTGTTAATAAAGCATGACTTGAGACAAATTAACAGAATTTGTGGAGAGTATGTATGTAATGAGATGCACCACAGGCTGAAACCACATAGGCCAGTTTATTAAAAAAAAACATTAATCATACAAATAGAGCAAAAGCACTCGGTGCTGCAGTTTGAAATAAAAATTGTTTGGTTCAACCTTATGTACAACACATCACATGACAAAATATTTAACAGATTTTGATATTTATAAAATTGAAAATCTTTTGTGTAAAATTTTAGATAGCAATGGGATGGGTAACCAGGAGACAAAGGCAGGTAATCATATGCTCTTTAATGTTTATTTATCTACATGTGTACCCAGTTTTGGAGGTTTGTGGATGTGGAGCTATTAGTTGTTTTTTAACACAATGCTGAAAAGGGATGACCTCGACAACACTCAAACCTCATACATGCTAGTGGACCCAAAAAAAACCGAATCTTTCTGCCAAAAACAGAGGAATTAAAGATTTAAAAAATAAAATCACAACCAAAGTAAGAGAGCTACTTCAACATGCTGGCACCTTGAGCGTTGGAATACCAATGTGTAGTAAACTGTTTAAGAATCAGTTTTCAGGCGGTCTCACCAAAACTTTGGCTACAATATTTGAGTATCTGACTAACATCACACCACAGGAGCTACTATCTGACATCATTATGTTCCTTGTCTCATCTGCTGATAGTTAATACTAAATGCTTAGATAATAGTAAAACTAAAGTAGATACTTCTGTTTTTACAACATAAATTAGATTGTAGAATCGTAATTTTTAGCAAATATTTATAATAATGGTGTTTAAAGCATATGTGGGACTTGAATGGATTGCTAAAATACGCTCTAGCACAAGTTTCTTTGTTGACAAGTTAAGATGTTGAATCTAGATGTGTTAACAGCCTTTCTGCATCTGTTTGACACAATTATCCATAAACATTTTAAGATCTTTAAGTTCATCATGCCTCCATTCAGTGTTATGAGTAGATAAGACAATGTTAAGAAACAATTGTTACTGAAAAAAATATTGAATTCATCAACTTATTTAAAAAGACATAACTTAAATAAATTGTGTTCTTAATCTTCACCTCCACATTTTAACTAGTTGTTTGAAACCCCCACATACATTAAAGCTAATGTTAATTTGTTTAAGGCTAATATGCCCTAATTACAAATTCTTCAAGACATATTTGTCAGGAAATTTAGGTGTTCTGGTTGGTTTTGTTGTTCCTCTTTTTTCCACCAGAAGTTTTCTGGAGGCTGTGTCCTAACTGGAGCTGCTGAGCTCCAGTTAGGACAGCAGCTTGGCCACAGGTTGTATTATTCTTACCATTTTACCTATTAGTTAAGTTAAGACTATCTCTAGCTTGGTGCGTTTATTGAATAAAGTTACTTTGAAAATGTATGTCTCTGAACCAGGCAGTGTGTTATTTCACTGCTGGATCTAACCCTTATAAATAGTACTTGTTTCACGACAATATTTTATATTCAATATGTGACTTTAAAGTCGAACAAAATCTCAGAAGACGAAGTAAACATCTTACAACTCCGTCCATCATCGTACTTCATCAATAGGGCCACAATGATGAATTTAGAGGTGCTGATTGGTGAAGCATTTAGAACAGTTCAAAATTAAAATTCTGGTTCTTAGACTGTTCCAGCTGAACTTTATAATTTTAAACTTGGAAACAGACTTCAGAGATAGGAAGGATAATGGACCTAAAATTCATTCAACTACTTCGATTTTAATACTTTAATCTGGAGAGATGTTATCCTTGTAACACAAAATTAAATACTTGTTTTTTTAATCAACACTTAAACAGTTAAGGTTTTTCTCACAGTCCATGCTTGATTATTTAAAATAATCAACAGCACCCCAAACCAAAATGACTCCAATGATTAAAAAGGTACAGAAAATAGAATAGAATATAATGAATACAATTATCCTAAAACCCTAGTAAGATTTCGGCAACATCCGACATGTATTAACACTAAAATGTTTTTTTAAAGTGCACAGGGAGCATTTCCTGACACATCTAGGTGCTCTCCTTTGACACAACCTGTTTCTTGTCCAGAGGGTCAAGGCCACTTTAGATGGAACCACAGCACCCAGGCATAATCCCAGGCAATACAGGTCAGCCAAGAGTGTGTACTGCAAGACCAAATGTGGAAGGCAAACAATGAATCCAGTATTGAGACTAAGACAGAACGACGCTTTCATTTTAGGCTTACAGTCAAGAAGGCACCAGGCCAGGTCAATCCCAGGCCACGGGAACGATGGGGTTTAGCTTTGTCAGCTTTAGCACCACAGTGAAATAATATAATGTCAGTGATCGTAGTGGAACCTCAGGATACAGAAAAGAAGACATAACTGGGGAGGGGGGACCTGTCAAGAAATTCTTTTATGTGAAAAGAGAATTAAAGCCACCTACCTCTGGGTGAGTAGAGCAGAACTGTTGTCTGAATCAATGAAGCTGTCTTCAGGTCTCTGACCAGCCCCTCAACATGCGGCACTCAACAACATATGAAAGTGTAATGAGATGTCTATTACGCAGGCCAAAATCATCTCTTGTGTGTCATGCTGGCCAGAGCTAGATAGCAACACTCCAAGGATGATGGCAGCAGCTGACACCATCGTATTGTAGAGAATTGCACCCTTTACAAAGAATTGAGAGGGGAGAGTCTGGAGGTGGCCTGTGTTTTTGGGGAGATGATTCCTTTTTTGATAGATGCAATCTACCTGCCATCCAATCTAACACTCTCAGATACAATGATACTTCACAGTTCTACATACACCATCTGAAACATTCTACTTTTTATTGTAGAGTGAGAAGAAGTCAGCATTTTTCTCTGAATACAAAAATCAAGTTGGGTCATCTCTCTCTGGACTATTATTTTTGTCTCTACATGGCTGTAACATAGGGTGTTATTGTGACATATTGTATTGTTTATATTTCAAATGTTCAGACATTTCTGTATCGGTTAGCAATGCAAGACTTGAGAAAATCATCCGATAACAATGTAAATGGTAAAAGAGTAATTAATAATTGATAATAATAACTGATTTTGGCTTCTGACATATGTGTGAACTTTGGACGCTAAAATCTATATGTTGATTTCTACTGAATTCAGACTCCATGCATGGGGCTTAATATCTTATTGGGATGCCCATAAAGTTGAATAGTGTTATGACCCTGAAATGTGAATTTGTTTTTGTGTGAGTGAACCGGCCTGCTGCTGAGTGCACACTTGTACCCAATCACTCTGCTGGCGCTATAAGCAGCTACAGAAAGTGGATTCAGAACTTGATTATCGCCCTTTATTGTTTAACTTAAGCCCCTGCATTTCAGATGGTCGTAAATTTCAAGTACTCTGAAAAACATTTTTATTTTTGACTCCTTTGTTCCGGTTTACCATAACCTTCTGTGTCAGTGTGTTATGTCTTGACGTTAGATTCCCTCAACAAAACCTATCTATCACAGTTCCCAAACCTACTGATTTGTAATGATGTATCTATGATTTTAATTGATTTTCTTCTAATGTGCCTTGAGACGACATCTGTTGTAAATTGGTGCTATATACATAAACTGATTCTTGATTCTACTGCCGTACTTTTTCCTATTCATCCTCGGGGTCTCAAGACTCAAAGATTTAACCTCCCACATAAATTATCTCCCAAGAACAAGAACCTCCATCGAACATTTATTTGCAGACCACCATCAGGATCTGTATTACTGCTTTCATAGACTCACTCCATGCTTTTTTTTTTTCTTTTGAAATTATCTTTTCTTTTGAAATCTGACTTTCTTACTGGCAGAAAACAGCAGGTGAGGCTGGGAAAGTGGACTTCAGTGACCCGAACCATAAGCACGGGTGCTCCACAGGGTTGTGTACTCTCCCCACCGCTCTTCTCGCTGTACACAAATGACTGTACCTCCATGGATTCTGTTAAAATCCTGAAGCTGTCGGAAGAGCTGGGTCTTCAAGGATTTCTTGAAGGTGGAAAGAGAATCTGATGCTCTGATAGTGCACGTTAGGTCGTTCCACCAGCGAGGGACCGCAAATGAGACGAGTTTAGATTGGCCTGCACGGGGCTTTGGTCGCGTTATTTAGCGGTCCTTGGAGGAACAGAGCGGGCGGACAGTGACGCAAGGCTTTAAGAGGGTGTTGAGGTAAATGGGCGCTGATCCATCAAACACTGTATGCCAGCATTAGTGATTTGAATTTGATGCGTGCAGCTAAGGGAAGCCAATGGAGTTCAGTAAAAAGGGATGTGACATGCGATCACTTTGGCTGGTTGAAAACCAGGCGAGCTGCAGCATTCTGGATCATCTGTAGCGGTCTCACAGCACAGGCTGGAAGACCTGTTAGAAGAACTACGAGCTGTGTCGCATGTTGAGTTGATATGGCCTAATCTTCTTGATGTTGAAAAGAGAGAAGCGACACGATTGAGCGACAGAGGCAACCTGATGTGCACAGGTTAGCTGATCATCGATCATGACGCCCAGGTTTCTTACAACCTTAGTGGGTTCCACACATAGAGAGTCTAACCTAATACTGATGTTGTGGTGAATACTTTCCTTGGCTGGGTTCATAAGCGCTGATTAGTGAGCTTAAATCAGTATTAGAAATTAAGTAGCAGTATAAATCTACTTTGAACAGTTTCTTACCAGTTGGTAATGCGACCAGCCTTTACTGTGAAAACCAGACTGCCTGCAACACAAAAGTAGTTAATTCATCTAACGGCAGATTTCTATATCAATGTAAATTGATTATCAAATACTATAATCAAAATTCAATAAGACAGATATAATCATCCCAATCATTAATTTGAAAAGTAATAAAAGATAATAATTATTTGTGAATAAAGCTACCTTGGACTAAACAAAAATAATTTGTTCTTAAATGTGAAGCATTACTATATAGCTCAAATAACTGTTTAACACATTCTCAGATTCATCTGACTTGTATCTTGTAAATTGTCCAAATAATGTTGCAGCTCCAATCTTTTTCAGGTTAAGAAACACAAAACGATTACTGTCATTTTAGTTACAACAGAAATCTGTTCTTGTTCATGTAGGAGCTGGATAAACCTATTTCTACCCTTTAATTCTTCCTAAACTGTCACCTCTAACCTCTCCTCCTGCCAATGCTGCTGCCATTTTTGGATGCAGCGACTTCTCTTTTTCTAGTAATGGAGGCCTTCTTTAAGAATCAAGAATCAAGAATCAGTTTATTCATATAGCGCCAATTTACAACAGGTGTCGTCTCAAGGCACTTCACAGAAAATCAATTAAAATCAAAGATGCATTCTAACAAATAAATTTGAAAAAGTTTCCAATCTCAGGAACCCCAGCAGATTGCATCGATTACAAGGATACATATTTGTGATGTGGTTGGAGTGCGAAACATAGTTCTCCTTCTGACTACTTTTGCTTTGTAAGGCTACTTTTAAACAGTCTTGATACTCATTTCGGATGTTTTGAGGAAATCCAATGCTTTCTGCATGGATTGTTTATACCACTAATTAAATACTTTGGTGTTAACATTTTATGAGCAAAATACGACCATGTAGACGAAGAATGTAGATCCCACAGAGCAAGAGTATGATCCATGTCTCACTTCAATACCATAAAAGTAAAAAAAAAAATGCAACAGGACTGCGTCATGTGTGTTTGTGTGAGTGCTCCCTCTGTAGCTAGAATCTTCAGAGGAAGGCCTGGCAGGTTGATGCTCCTGTGTTTAATTGCAAGACTTTAGGTAGCTGTTGATAAATTGTCCCTCTCAGTTGGTACAGTCAAGCCACATGTCCATTTAGAGCCTTATACTGGTTGAATTTTAGTTTAAAAGAAGGTTTTTGAGTTTTGCCTAGATTATCTCCATGTGTTGCTTCGTTCAAGACCAGCTGTGTTCACTATCACCTCAGAACCATGATCAGAACTCAGTAAGCTTAGCCACCGCACCTTGGAAATTATTCTCGCCTGAAGATCCACCAATCTCCCAACTGAGCTTGTTAAGACTTTGTCTCATGAGTTCCAAAGCGCATTTGTGTTGTCACCTGTAAAGGAATCCCCATCAAACCAAAGAACTTTTCCTTGTACGTGTATTTCTGAATGAACGCTACCACAAATCATAAAACTGTTCTGACCGCAGACAACTATTAGATATTAATCTTGTTTAATACGGCATATGAAAGTGACACTAATCAGATCTATTTAAGACCAGAAGTCGTCCTTTCACACTGTCATGAAAAGGGGATTCGGGTGTCAGTTTCTTTCTGTGCAAATGCAGGCTAAGTTGTGTTGCTTGATACTAACTGGATCTGGTTTGCTTAATCAATACAATGTAAGAAGTATAGTGGCTCTTAACCCCTGGTATTCCTTGAGGTTAAGCTGCCTGTAAATATCAGAAATCTATGTAAAGTTGAGATTCATCCAATCAGCACCAGGGAATTGTAGACAAGCATTGGACACTTTGCAATATCAGAATAGACGATTCAAATAAAACAAACAAACTGCAATGGTAAGCCAACCTGAACTGATGTGTTTTGAATTGTGATTTAAAAGTAACAAGAAAGTCAATATTTTGAATATCCGGAGGTAGAGTTCCAGACATGGAGGGCAGACTGAGAAAAGGCTCTGCTGCCAGAATTTTTCACTTACTCCCTGGTTTGATTGATCTGTTCTTTTCAGCATGAGGTCTTAAAGAAAATTTCTCTGAGGCAAAAATGAGAATGGTTAAAAGCCAGATATCCCAACAGTTTCTACCCATGATTATTTTGTCACATACCATCTTTAACTATTCTTTCATTTAAATAATTCTTTTGGTAATAAGGCCGCTGAAAAAAACGTTTTACAAGTGTATAGTTGTTATAGTTATAGTTGTGATATTTCAACTGCATTGCAATCTTAAACAGTAAAAATACATGAATCCTCCACAGGTTACAATTGCAGGAAACTGGTATGATCAAAAGTGAAATTAAAACAATAAATTTCATTTCAAGGCACTTTATTAAAGAAAGTCATGTCAATTTTATCAAATGTACATTCTAATTGACGCTAACCTTTAAGCAATGCAATTGACTGTGGTTTAGTATTCATCCATCCCTTCCTCCAACCATCCATCCATTATCTAAGCCGCTTATCTTTGTGGGGTCGGGTGGGTCTGCTGGCGCCTATCTCCAGCTTAGAATGGGCGAGAGGCAGGGTTACACCCTGGACAGGTCGTCAGTCCATCATGGGGCGACGGTTTAGTATTCAAGCTGTTAAAAAATATATAGAGCACATAAAGTTAATAGTTAAAATAACATCACACAATGCCAAATTACAGGGAAAGAGAAGATGACAGAACAGGGAGACGTGGTCAATGTGTCCTCCAGCCAACGTGAACAGGATGGAGGGGGCGTACAACTTTTCCACATATAGGATACCGTTCTTAAGCAGTCGGACGGCAGTTGGCCAAAATCTGTTTAAATCAGCTGACAAGACACGTCACCATAACACCTGTGACATCTCTGATGAAGGCAGCAGTCTGCAGCCGAAACTTACAGCTAGGAAGCAAAACACTTGATCATATATATCCAGCTGGATATATGTTTACATTGTAGTGCTGAAATAAAAGAAGGAAGGAAAAGTTAAAATGAAGACTACAGTTAATGACATTTCAATTTCTAGAAGTATGTTCCAGACACACACACTGATACCAGCTCTACATACCGCCTTCATACCCACCCCCCAGGCTGGATGTTGTCGTGTTTTCTGTAGTTTTCGTAGCTTTTCTTGTGTAGAGGTTTTTTGAAACTGCAAGCTGTGAAATGCCTCTGTTTCCATTGTCTCTCCCTAATGTAGCATTTTTCCTCCTCATGTTAAAGGCAGCGCTTACGATGGATGAGCCTCAAGATGAGGCAGCATCTTTGTTTGGTGGCATAGCCACATTCTCCCCATGTATTTACTGTAATGTTTGTCTGGATGGGGGTACTGGACCTCTAATTTCCCCTCAATAAAGCATAATCTAATCTAATTAATTACAGCTGCAAAAAACTGTATGCTGCTTCTGTGTCTTTGGTTCTGAGTCTTGGAGTAGACCTAAGCGATCTGAAGTCTTGATAAAGGGACAACAGATCTTGTATGTATTTTGTTGGTAAGCAATTCAGTTATTTTGAAACCTGAAGTATTTAAATTCTATTCATTGAGATATTCTAACAAAACAAATATAGTGGCTTGACAACTGGGCTGATGTTTTTTCATTTTCTCAGAACATGAGCAGGAGCGTTTTCAATCAGATGTGGCTTTATAAATACTTTTAGAAAACTCGTGAAGACATTGTTGCAGTAATCGACTAAAGATAAACACTCTGATGAGTTTCTCAAGATCTTTTTCAGACATTAGCACTTTAATCTTTTCAACTATTCTTCAGAGGATAGACTGCCAACTTTGTAATTATCTTTATGTATCACTTTATCTTTAGTTCTGATTCCATCTGCTAACAGTTTTTGTGTCTGTTTAGATGTTTGTAGCTGTATTAGCTGGATGAATCAGTGTTGTTTTTATTCAGGTGAAGAAATTTAGGGGGCTTGCATGAATTAGACTGGAAACCCAAAGTCATGCAAAGAAGGATTGTTAAACATTTACTTACTATAAGGTTTCTGACAATCTGGCACTGTTTGGCTGCGAGGAAGCTACTTAAAAGCCAAAGACACAGGTGGAAAGAATGGGAGTTGATTAGTTGATTATGAGCTGTTTGGATGAGGTGCAGGTGGAATGAATCAGACAATTAACAAGCAGAGGGGTGGGGAGACAGGAAGAAGAGAAACATAAAAACAGAATAGAATCACCTATTTAATGTTTGAATAGCTTCACAGTCATTTGGGGACATTGTATTGTAAAGCTGTTTATCATATGCATAGTTCAGGTTAGGTATCTTAGAATTTGTTGTTATTTGAGGTAGCAGCATAATGTTGATATATATAAGTGGAAACTTGTGAGAGCACTGCACATGATTTTTTTCAGCTTTAAAGAAAAGTCACAAAAAAGTCCCTGCTCTTTAGGTATGGCTGAAACCAAGTTATGTACCGGAGAGTGTGACAAAGCTCTGTCGTCACCTCAAGAACTGTGTAGCACTCTCCACTGAGGTATCAGCACTGTGGTTCTTTTACAGTCTGTATTTATGCTTATGTCATTGAACACAGTCTTAGTACTGTGGTGAGCATAGAAACCAGATGGAAAGACATAAAAGCATTTTGATAGTACAGAGTTTGTTATTTTCCTGCATGTAAATGGCATTGATTTTACTGATGTGTAGCTCCTGATTGTGATATCCCTCCACAAACACACAATTTTAACTTGTATTAATAACTTTAGCTATTATCAAAATGTACCACAGGTTCAAAGGAGGAAGTGGAAGAAAACACCTCATACATGGCTACATATCCATTTATTTTTCTTTTTTCTTTAACTGTCACCAGATACAGAAAAAAATACTAACGAATAAAAACTGAATTATTCCCATAGTAATGGGAAAAGGCAAGTACTTTTCCAATCCTGTCCGTCCACCACCGAAGCAACAATGAACCACTAGAAGAATTAGCATTCAGCATCAAATCTCACAGAGTGTAGCAATCTCAAGCTGCATATTGTTGAGGGGATAATTGCTGCCTTGCAGAGGTTTGAAGTTGCTTGCTGACTGACCAGATGACACTGATACATTCACATACATGAACGATAATTACTATCAAGCACATAAAGACACATAAAGAATGAGTGACACTGATAATTAACACACATGCAGCACATGCACTCTCTCTTTTGTGCTTTTCCAAAGAGGCCATGTATGCCCCAGTCAGAATAATCCATCTCCATCATGTCGACACAGAGTACTGTCACACTCACTAATTACTCTTTAAGATAATCAGCCTGTGTGGCTGGAGATGCAGCTCCCGTCTTTGGCTCCGTGGCTCTGTATTCTTAAGGAATGAGAGTTTTAATCTGAGGCGAGATCAGAGCAACTGGGAGTAGGAGAAGGAGGGACGGGAGGGGGATGGAAATGAGAAGGATTTTGGGCATCTTAACAAACTCTTAATTACGTTTTCCATCCTCTGATGGTGGCAGGCATAAATGGCAGTCCCCAGGGAGCCTCTGATCCACTTTCTGATCTGCACAATTCACAGTCGAGCTGTTGATCAAAAAGATGGAGCGGCCTAGATGCTTCAAACACATGGGACCTTTTTCCAGCGTGGGACTCGAAGCTTGTCATTGAGTGGAAGTTTGAATTGTCAAAATTCATGCTGAAAAAAAGATTTATTTTTAAAGACAGTGAAAAAGAGAATTCACATAGAGACTGCGGGTCTTCAAATGCTCCATGAATTGATAATGAGCATTCAAGCAACGTGCTGAAGGCGTTTGTCCCATATATGAGGCGGAATTCATTGGAGATGACCTCCACCCACATCCTTGCTGTTCTAATATGGCAGGCAAAGCTTTGATGTTTGCCATCAGCTGAATCCCTGGGGAGGTTCTACTGTAATAAACCGCAGCAGCTAGCACACTAAAACATACTCAACAGCAGGAAGTCCTTTCAGCCCTTCCCAGCAGTATATTGGGAGCTGCATGAAGATAGAAGGCCACTGAGATCAGTAGACATTACTTTCCAGTTTGTCTGCTGGCCACCGAAGCGCATAAATGTTTCTAATTATCTCACAGGTGTCTTTAAATATCATCTAACAAAAACCCTGAAAATGAGAAAATGGTGTTTAGTTAAATATGTACTTGTAACATATATTATTCTGTCTAGTGTAACTGTTCTGTGTTATACTCCCCCCTTGTGTGCTCCAGTTCCCCCTGTGCTCTCTCTCTCTCAGTTCCTCAGTCTACCTCCGCCTACCTCCGCCTTTCATCACATACACCTGCAATCATTTTTATAATCAAGTCATTTGCTTTGTCTCACTTCTCACCCTCCCAGCACATATTAACCTGGGTCTTCATTCTACTTACCACTCAATTCACCCATTATGTTCTTCCTTGCTCCGTGTGCGTCTACCTGTTGTCCTCCTCGCTTTCCTCGTTGATCTCCATTATTCCGTCTGAGTCCCTTAGTTCCTCGTTGTCTGCCAGTCTCTGTCTGTTGCAACTCGCTATGCCTCGCCATTACTCGTGCTGTGTGTTCCGTTGTTGTTAATTGGCGCTATATAAATAAACTAATTCTTGATCACATATATAAGAAAACTTAATCCGTGGGTTAAGCAACAGAGTTGAGAGGTCATTCTGCTTTTGACTCTGGTTTGATACTGTTTATTTAATTTAATGAAGAAAGAAAACATACTTACTATTTAACGTTTCTTAAATTAACAGAGGCTTAAGTAGTTGAAAAACCTTACACAAACACATTTCCCTGATGTCTGCTCCATTGGAAGAATGTGGGGTTCAGCAGCTTGCTACTGTCAAGAGGATCAGACAGTTCAGGAACCTGAAAGTAGAAGTTGCAATTTTCTAAAATGTATTCAGATGTGAGCTCTGCTATCTTGTGGCTCCTCAAGGCTCCATTTTAAGATGATTTTAAACTTAGTGATACAACATATCTTGCCATACCTAAGCAGATAAAATACAAGCTTACATTTCTTTGACCACATGAGCACATAATATTACTGTCAGTGATTATAGCTGCATGATGTATTAATGATGAATCAATTATTTGAATTGATTATCTTGTAAAGTAAGTTGAAACGACATCTGTTGTAAATTGGCACCATATAAATAAACTGATTATTGATTCTTGAATGCCAATGAATAGAGGAGCTAAAACATATCCTGCTTTTGTTATCAGACCTAGACGACAGAGTTAATCTTATCACAATATATATTTGGAAGAGAAAAAGAAGGAAAATGTTTTGCGGCTTGTTGAAAAGAATTAATAATGGCTATATACAAATTCATGGAGAACTAAAATATCTTTAAAAAACAGTTATAAAGAGCCCGGCTCCTGACATCTCCTGACACCGAGGGGCCTTGGTTGGGGCAGGGATTAGGGGGAGCTCCGCTGCCTGCAAACAGTGGCATGCATTGCTCCACGTGCTCTCCTCAACTATCTTAACTACATCCTAGTACTCAAAATTGTGGAGCCGGATGGGAGTGTGTGGGGGTTGGGGTCTTCCCGTGTTTCCTGGGTGCTGCCCGGGGGGGGACATGTTTGTGTTTTCCATATTTGTTATACTTTTATTTTGCTTGTAATTTTGTGACTGAGTGGGTGAGTGAGGTGAGTGAGTGAGTGAGTGAGTATGATTGTGTATGAATGTAGTTGGGGCTGGGTCTGGGTTGGGTGTCCTCTGGCCTTTTCATGCTATTCCTGTATGGGTGAGCGTGCTCTACCCCCTCCCTGCCCCTTTCCACTTCTCGCTGCTGCAGTGCAGACTGGGCCTTGGGGCTCAGTGCTGGGGGCGCTGGAGCGTGTACTGGTCCATCCTGGCTGGCAGTCTTGGGTCACCCGTCTTTCTCGGGTGTCGGACGGACTCTCTGCTGGGTGCTGGCGGCGCTTGGGCATTTGTGGCCTGAGCTTGGGGGACCTGGGCCGGGGCCCCTTTGTGTGATGTTCCTGTGGTGGGCTGTCTGGTCTCTGTGCTCTCGGGTTGCCCCGGTGTCCTGGACCTTGTGCTCCCTCTGCCCCCTTTGGACTACTGAAGGGGGGTGGCAGTGGCCCTCCATACCCATGGCTGAGCATAATTTGTCATCACCATTTCTGCATGCTTACGGTCAATCACCCACTGTAGAGATCACAATATGTGAACTGTCCGGATTTGTGTTCTAATACCATCAAGTTTGCCCCTCTTTTTTTTCTCTCACTGCACATACTGCTGTATATGTTCTTCGCTAGTTAAATATTAGTCATAGTCTCCTCGCAGTTTCCCCATGTATTCCTTAGGAGCAATTTGGTAGCAACTGGTTGTTGTGTTTTGTTATGTTTTTTGTTTGTTTTTTGTTTTTTGTGTGTGTGTGTTTGTGTTCTTCGTGTATTGATTTTTCTCACTCTGTGCACCCCACCCCCTCTCCACAGTCATGTTTAGCTTAAGAATGTATTTAACATTTAAGAAATAAATAAAGGACCAAGGTATTGGTAGAAAGGGAGGCTCTATATTTTTAAAGCCTCCCTTGGAAAAGCAAATCTGTCAAGCACAACTAAGGCAGCCAGAAACCCATTCTACTAGACATTTCCTCTTACTCACAAATTTCAATTCGTGTCCACAGAGAACGGAAGATTTTGTAGTCATACATATTAGAGACTTGCACTCACGGCTTTTATATTCATACTCTCAGAGTTATTGTAGCAGAATTTTGGGTACAAGAAATTTATTGACATATCAGTACGAATACAAATGTTACCTTTGTGTATACACCTTTTTGACAGATATCTTACTCCATATATGGATTTATAAACTCCCCTACACTGCTTCGTTTACCTACACATACAACAATATATTTTTAAATACAAATCTTACTGTACTGCCTGCAGATTAGAACATAATACACACTACATTTGTATTAATTTTCATACACATTATGTATGTAGATCCTATGTTTTCTTTTGAGTGGTGTAATATTTTTACTTTGCTTATTTTCATCATGTAAGCTAATCAGCATAATCACTCCTCTTTACATTCTCTTAGGAGTGCTGTGACCACTTGTGAGATTGTACTTATCCTATCTATTCTTAAAATTACTAAATATACTGGAAGTACCTAACTATGTAACTTCTGAAGACCAGTAGATGCACAGGATTTTATTTAGGAGTGTCAGAAAAAAAGGGAATGTAATTAAAATCCCAACCACACTTTTTCTTCATCTATCTATCTATACCAGCTTGTTGTTGCAAGGTTTGTATGTCCAACAGTCATTGGGACAAAGACAGGATACATCTTGGACAGGACAAGAGTCTATTGTAGATTCTCACATTTGTTATTTTCAAAGAAATATAAAATTGCATCTAAATCCAACATAATTTATACCAAACTGAGAATTAATTAAACAGGTACATCTAAAAGGATTTATTTTTTTTAAACAATGTAGAATGATTATTATTTGGGGGATTTTTTTTACATTATATTGTTGAAGTTAGAATCATTATGGGCTTACATTTTGCTTCACATTTAAGCACTGCTTTGAGGTAATCTGATATTTAAAAAACATAATAAAACCCATAAAACATTTGAAGATATTCATGATTCATGAGCTGCAATGTTTGATAATTAGATTTTCATACTGAAAAAAAAATTTCTTTCACTTCAGAAATTCTTCAGATTATTCTTTTAAATGGATTGTAATAATATTAACAATGAAGCAATGAGATAGGCTTTTGGCTTAAATTTACAGATACTGCTGTAAGGACAATTATTTTGGGCTTAGCAGAAATTTGTCCTTAAATTCAGGGTTTTTTAACAACACTTCAGTTTATGCAGACATCAAACATGGTCCAAAGCTCACATACCAGCCTGAAGCCACATAATTCCCTCTCTGAACTAGTGCAGGAACATGGAAGATTAGGGAGGAAAAGTGCATTAACATACCTTGGTAGTAAATATATACAAGGAGGGAGAGGGAGGGGAGGTTTTAAAGTTGCTGTTACCCGGCTGTCACTGTGTCTGTCAGAACAAATCCATCAAGCCTCTGACATGTCAGGCTTCCCATTTGCATGAAGTACAGCAGGAGCTGTCCTTATTATGCATTCTGTCTCACAGTAACTTAGCTCTCCCTTGCAGATGAACTAACTAGCATATTTTAAAGAATGGCATAAGCTGGAGTTGATGGAGAGCTGTTTCTGGATCTTATAATGCATGAGTGTGTGTTGTGAGGGGTGCTAGCAGCTGCCACCTTCTAGCTAGCTATATATTTAGGATTATTTTAACTCTTCCTGCAGGCTTACACTCCACACA
>JAVLVB010000185.1:646370-667376 GCA_032876305.1 Orestias chungarensis
ATAAGATCAATAGCCTGTGAAAATAAAGCTTATTTGCAATATTTGACACATCAGAAAAATTATAAATGACCCAATCAAGAGATAATTGGTTTTAAAAAAATTATGGAAGTACATCAAGAACAAGAAGATATTGTGAACCTATGTATACTCTTGGTGCAACTGCTAGGTTAAGTTTGAATGGTATTTCTTTGCAGTAATCTTTTTTTCTGCTGAAAGCCTCATAACTTGCATTTGACATGTAGATCACCACAAACTGTGATCAAACAGCAATGAACAGAACCAGATGTTTCTTACTCATGTTTTCACTCCCCTCTGAGTTGATGTTTGAGTTTACTTTGGTAAGAGGGCGACTGGGAATGGTCAGATTGAATGAAGGTCTTTTCTACAGGTTCCAGGTATTTATCTGTTTATAGTTAGTTGTACAAAAAAAAACAAAAAAAACACCTCATGGAAAACAAAGAAGAAAACTTTCAGTTCATTATTATGATCTCTAACATCTGCACGCAATTTCTTATATATTCATATATTTTTGACTCTTCCTTGGGATTTATGAGTCCGCATATTTTAAAAGTTAACTTACTAGTAAACCTCATGTCTACAGAAACTTACAGCTGACTCCAGACAATCATAATGTACTTACTAATTAAAAAGCCATTGCCACTTTGGCCCTGCGATGGAGTGACGACCTGCCAGGGTGTACCCCCGTTCTATGCAAAAATTCCTTAAAATATTAAGTTTTCTGCATCTAATTCACCGTGAGTTTTGTTGATCCCACACGCTACAAATACATTACTCCCTCCTCCCTACCTCAAAAATTCTCTCTGACCCGAAAGTGCAGAGCAAGCGCACAAAGACCTCGAGCAAAATAAAAAGAAATTCAAAGAAAAATCCATTTAAAATAAATAAATGAATGACCAGGTGCCATTTTACAAAAAAAAAAAAAAAATATATATATATATATATATATATATAGTGTATCGTGACATAAAAAAATTATAGTAGGATACTGGATTTTCCTCATATCGCCCAGGCGTAGTTGGCAGCAACAGATTATAAGATTAAATTCAGTATATATGTGTGGGCCAAGTGTGCCGCCCTCAAAAATTCCTGCCCCCCCTCTTGCCAACCCCATCAAGTTTTTTTAAGATCCGCCCCTGCTTGTAAACCTTTTGTTGATGATGTGTTGCTTTGTTTGGGATTAATTGCCTCACTTTTTACTTATGTTTACTTAGATATACAGAGGTTCTGAGATTGCGTAGCTGAAAACCAGTCCCAAATGATTAGCTCTTCACCACCATTCTTAACAGTTCTCTTTGGACATTGTGTGGTATTTTGAAACTTGGCAGACCTAAATTGCACTGCTGTTAACACTGTTTTATTTTAGAGAATAAACTCGTTCTTTATTCCAACCCATGAAAAAAGCCACAGTTTTATTTTTGTTGTATTAAGCCTACTGCAGATATCTTGCCATCTTGGCATTGTGTGCTTTAAAGATGTGGACAAGCTTGTTGAGCGATGAGTTAATGACATTAAGTTGGCACAGAGATCTAATAAAGAAAAATAATGACTAAAACCTGATAATAATAACAATGATGAAAGGTGAGTAAAGAAATTCAGGTGTTGTCATGGTTACCATGTACTTGCAAACTGCCTGAACACCAGATGGTTACGTTTCTTTAGGATGAACCAAAGATCCACCATCTATACGCAGTAAGTCTTCACTTTTTCAGATATAACCTTATTTATATCAGAGTATAATGAATATAATGTCATCTTTTCCAAGTTCTGAAAATATTTAATTATATTCTTGAGTGTCAAAAAACTACGTTAGTGAAGCCCAAATGGAAAAGTGGAATTAGTTGTTTGGTATTTTTTTGTTCGAATTTATGCTACTTGAATTGTAAATGCTGCTATAAGTAGAAGTTTCAGAGATACAAATGGTAAACTTTGCGTGTCAATTCAGCTTTATTCTTTAAAAGAATTACAAGGTAAAGAATTAGGCGCTAATGCTTAAATCATCTGTTGTAATGATAACAAGAATTGACCTTCGGTATTACTTAAGCATTTCTCTCATTAGCTATTTTTACATTCAGAAATTGCTTGATTTGTAACCTACACATTAATTTAAAATGCACCTGTAAAAAAACCATGCTCTTCAGAATCAAAGCTAAATCTGATCAGAATAATCAAATTACAGTGTTTACATGACATGTTAAATTACTTCCCTACATATGAAGGTAGTTAGTAAAGCCAAGCACCCATTCACCTAACTATGGTGGCTATGTGCTGGTGGATGACAAGAAAAACTCCCTAATGCTAATCTCATCCCCATGCATGCCCTTTATCGAAGAGAACTGTCTAAAGGTAAAATCCACATTATCTGTGTCCAAAAAATGACTAAGAAAGATTAGGTCAACATCATAGTCTAGATTAGGAGCATTCTTCATTTCCAATTAGGCTGCATTTATTTTGTGTGAGTTGTGTTGTTGTTCTTGATATGCAGAATTGCCTTTTTGCAATAAAAAGCTTGTCTGGATTCTGCCATGGGCTGAATTGTTCTAGGGTAGGACTGGTGACGGGGCTGTGAAACTGTAGGGCGATAGGACGTCAGTGATCCCCCCAGGGGAAGAGGGTTATGATCATGGCTGCAATTTATTTTGGTTCTTTGGCCATGCTCAAGACTTTAAACATAGTCAAGACTGACTGGATGTATATGACTTGATTCTGGTTTTGATAATGAGCTGTGATCTGGTCTTCACTTGAAGAAATCCAAACTATCCCCATGAAGAATGTGTGGGTAAATAACTTAGACGCAGAAGGATTTTTTATTTTTTGTTTTATTTGACAGTCACCAGATCAGCAGATACACAATTTTAGAAAAAAAATATTTGCAAAAAAAAAAAAATAGAATACAATTTTGTAAATATAGATAATGTACAGGATGAAATGCAGTCAAACTAAAATGCATTCTGTGTCTGTCAACAAGAAGATAAAGCAGTGAGGGTCCTCTTTAGGCCTAGCTTTCAAACCAATCAATATAAACTGTATATATAATGTATGATGCACCCAGCCAAGCATGGACAATACCGGAGCAGGGAACTTAACAATTTTCCCTTGGTCTGTTCTTGTATATCACTTCTTCACACATGCACACATACTCTCACACCCACGAGGAGCTTGACAAACTAGTGCACACAGGAAGGAGAACAAATTACAGCTGGGTTACAACAATGGTCCATTTTAACACACACAAAAAGAAGTAGGAGAAAGGAAAAGTGTATGGAAATACCAGTCATTGTCCTTGATCAGGAGTCAGAAGTGGATGTCTGGTCAAAGCTCATTGGAGATGGCTGAGTAGCACTTGACATTTGGCCTGATTGAAACAGCCAATTTTATACACAGCTGCCAAGCTAGAAATTCTCCTAAAGTCAAACAGATCCGGTATATTCTGTTCAGTCTTTTCCTCCTGTTTTGTGTCTCACTGCCTATCTACCTTTCCTGTCTCCAATGTTATTGTTCTCTCTGCCCCCAGAAGGATGTCAGCAAAAAAGCTCCCTTTGGCCTTTTTTTCAACAGCAAACAAAGAAAATTAAATGCTCGAGAATGTTCCAATCCACACTACATTGGACAGAGAACTGCACAATTACAGAACAAGCACAAGAAAAAGACGACAGCAACATAAAGATGTGACCAGGATGGGGCGGGAATGATTGTAAAGAAGGTAGTTGAAAGATTTGAAGGACAATGTAAACAGACCACTTCCCAGACTCCTTATTTTCTAGCTCAGCACCACTTCTTAAAAATCACCTTCCTTGTGCTTGGCAGGGGGAAGAATTATGACTCTGTGCCAATGAGTGACTACATGCACTTGCATAAATCATCCATCTTGTTTGGCGGTTAATTACTCTTGTTTACCCTCCGAGTAACCTCGGGATGGGGTGGTGCGATAGGAGGAGGCCTGGGTAAAGGAGATAGCACAAAATAGTAATCAGCTGATGCTGTTCATCATTGAGGGATTCTTTAGAGTAAAACAACATAACAGGCTTTAACCTAGGTTCTTACTGAATTAGACAAGGGTTCTAAAGTTTTGAGAACAGGCCACTTCAGCAGCATCCTGGCCTAGTCATGCTTTCTTGCTAAATTGTTCTGGGGTTGGTCAGTGAAGTTGCCACCCTGAGGAAATACAAATTGGCCAAACACATATCTCCTTAGGATATACAGCTGACTCTGATAGTTGCTTATTTTATTATATGAAAATTACATAAATCTGTAAATTGGAGAGAAAGAGGAATAAAATAAATATTTGCATTTCTCTTCTCCTATTATCTCATCTACATGAACTTCCCACATCCTCTAACACTACTCCTTCCAATCTTTACCCCACATTCAGTGTTGAGTGACTTTTATCATCACTTTCACCAAAACACATTAAGCCTGTTGAAGAGGGTTGGGAGGAGGTTGACAAAATAGAGCAGCACATTAGATTAGTAATCAGGATGCATCAATCTAGCGTTACTTTGGAGATTAAAGAAAGGACGTTGCATTTTAATAGAGCTGTGCTGGTGGTTGTGTGATGGATGATTGTCCTCCCCTCCAGAATGTAACATGGGCCACCACAGTTCACCACAGTTCCCAATTTTTTATTCTCCCCTCCATCCCCCTTATGTCTTAGTCTTTAAGAAAATGTAAGCCCTATTCTTACACCTGAAAGCCAAGGTTATTCACTCTGTTCCCTTTACATTCTAGCCTGTAGGAACCTTGGCACTGAGGAAATGTTTTCAGCTGTTTGACCATGTTCTTATGTTGGGAACAACACCTTCTTTGTAGGAGAAGATAATATTAAGTGGATTGCATACATTAAAAGTGAGCATACAACATGTCTTTGTCTGGCATTTGAGTTACTGCATCTGTATGAATAGATTGCTGTAAAGTGCTTGAGAGCCAAGGACAAACAGGATGATTAGGAGGAGAGAGAAAAAAACTGAAGGACATAAATGGAGAGGGGTTGGTTTTACCACTGGGCTCTGCAAGTTCAGCATGAAGACAAAAAGCTTTATAAACATTGAGAAAAATAGAGAAAAAATTGTGTGAAGGTTCAGGGAGTTCCCGGAAATAAAATTACAAAATGTCTCGGAAAAACAGAATCACAGCTAATCAGTCCAAAGGTACAGCCAACCAGAGCCCTGCACAGTGGGTTACTTATATGGTCTATTCAAACCCTCAGATCTGAGTTCACCCAGGCACCCAACTCTGGTGGCTATGTGCTGGTGGAGTACAAGAAAAAGTCCCTAATGTCATGCCCATCCCCATGCCCAACCCTTGCGAAAGAGACCCATCGAAGTTAAAGTCTACATTATCTGTGTCCATAAAATCACTAAGCAGGATGGGGTCTACATCACAGTCTATATTAGGAGCATTATCCATTTCCAGTTGAGCAGCCATTCTGTTGTGTGAGCTGTGTTGTTGTCCCTGATATGCAGAATTTCCTGGTTGGTGGTTATGGTTGTTTTGATAATAGGCTTGCCAAGATTCCGCCATGGTCTGATGGTGGGCTCTAGAATAGGACTGGTGTATGGGCTGAGGCGCAGATGCAAGGCGACAGGGGTCTTGAGGAACATCCATTATGCCTGCAGGGTTTGGGGGCAGAGGAGGAGATTGTGGGAGGTGTGGGCGTGACCTATAGTGGTTAGACTGCTTAAGACTGTAGGGCTGCAGGACATCAGTGCTCACCCGAGGGGACAGAGCTTGATGAGGAGGTCCACTATGCATATGGTTATGGGGGTTTTGGGGTGTGTGGTTGTGCAGGTGACTTTGATTAGAATTAGTGTTGTGATCATGGCTGGAACTTATTTTGCTTCTGTGGCCATGCTCATGACTTTGACGATAGTCATGGGCCATATGGGGCTTGTGATTGTGGTAATGGTCTAGGTTGGCTAGCTGTTTATGACCTTGATTGTGGTTTTGATGGTGAGCTGTATTCTGGTCATTGACTGAGCTGTGGCCATTATGCGGACTTTGATCATGAGCATGTTCTTGGTTGTTACTATGATTACGGTTGTGAGTAGGTATCTGAATGTGGTTGTGCTGGCTATGAATAGTATTCCCCTGTGTCAACAGTGCATGTGTTTCACATCCCTGACCCAGCACATTGTCTTTGTCACAGTAAGGACCTCCTGTAAGAAGACTCTGTAGAGCATTGTTTTCAGAATAGCTCCTGATTGGGTTCTGAAAGCTAACTGGCTTGTTCTCCTGAATGGTCTCCATTGGAGTGTGGTGCCGCAACATACACATGGAAGACTGTCTGTAGATTGGCCCACAATAGGATCCCTCTGGTTTTGGCCCAGGCACAAAGGGATAACCATTGCACTTTATTTGCTGTTGCTGGGAGTAGTCCCTCTCATCTAGACCAATTGCTCCAGTCAGGTCGGTCAGTTGAGGCAGTTCCACATTGGGGCAGTGGCCCCCAGTACCCAAGGCTGGTGAGCGGGTGTTGGTAGGACTAGGGTATATTCGCGGGGAAGCTGAACAAGAAAGTCCTCCCTCCTCAGGCTCATCAGCTTCCGGTTCTGCAAGAATTGGGGAGAGGCAGCCACTCAGTGTAGAGGCAGAAGATGAAGTGCGGGAATGCAGGTCAGTCCAAGTGTCATACTCTTCACCAGTGATCCCGACGCTTCCTTTCCCTGCTGGACTGCCATGCTCTGGAGAGCTTTGCATTGTTGGACCAGCTCCTTGAACTTGTCCCCGTCCAAGGCTTACAGTGCCTGCTCCTCGTTTTCGACTCATGCGACCTTTAGTTTTCAAGTAACGTGTCCCGTTTTCTATGGATGATGCACGTCGCCTTGGTCCCTTACCCATCTTCCCTCCTTCTGGGTTGAGCATCCACCATGAACTTTTTCCCGTCCCTTCATTTTGCACTCGGATGAAGCGACTGTGCAATGACAGGTTGTGCCTGATTGAATTCTGTAATGAAAAAAATGGAAAGATGTTGAGACAAATGAAATAAGATACAGAAAGCAAGATAAATAAAATTACTTGAAGAAACATTCATAGCTAAATAATCAGTTTGTGAGAACATAAACTCATATAATTATGGCTAAACGATCATACCCTTCTGGCAAGTGTGAAAAAAGATGGATGAAGAAAAACTAGAATATACATTAGAGAGAGCAAAGAGGGCAGCAAGTGTGAAGGACCAATCGATATCTACCTTGACCAACCTCTCCTTTCTACACACGCTCACTGAGTCATAATATGGACATGGGTGCAGCCTTCACATCAAACTATCACCAAGGTTACAGAAATGAATCACATGTGGCAACCCAATCACAGACTGCCCATATCGATTGTGAGTCTTCCAAATATGAAAGCCTCAGATCCAGCCAGAGCTGAGGAGGGGGGGGGGGGTGTAAAATGGCAGGAGAGGTTGTGGACAATCAACAAAATTAACAAAACAGTAGCACAGAGGGTTATAACAAACAAGATGGAAAGAAAATAGACTAACATGCTAATATAACCTCCTTTAAAATTATAGCACAATCAACATGACCCTAGGCAACTACAACGGAGGACATTTTGTTGAAGCAATTTCTCTGTGAAAATGGATGGGGGGGGTGGCTGCTGGGGAGCATGGAGTTTGTTGGGATACTAAAGACTAGGCCGTCTGAATCGTGGCTATAGAATGAATTTCTGGCTCTGCAGCAGTATTTGAAGGTATTGCCAACCAAGTTGATAAGATCTAAGCCTGCCGAAAGAAGAGCTTACTAGGCATACACATTATCTATGTTGGGCAGGATAGCTTAAATGCTGCTTGTACATCCAAATTTTTCCCACTTGTGTCATTATTCACACTCTTTCCAATGTTTTTCCCATTTTCATTCTTCTCTTCACTTTCCCAACTGTTTTCATTTGACTTTCTACTTTGGGATGTTTTGGAGAGAGCAAACTTTTAAACCCACTCACCTGAGTGTGCAATCACATCTTTATTTTTCCTCTCTGGAGATATCTGTCTATTCTGCCTTGTTTATTACCTGCACATAGCTCACAATCTCTGTCTGCTGATATCTTGAGCTATTCTCTGTCTTCATTCACTCTCCGCCTCCTGTCCAATTTTCCTCCTCTCAGCCCCATTCATCTCTCTCTCGGTGTCTCAGCCTCTCTTGATCACAACATTGCTCATTCTCCTCTCTCACCAGATGTATGCTCTCATAAACCTCCCTGCAGCCTATAACTCCCATTATCCTTCCACTCATTCATCCTTTTTACACTAAGATAGAAGAAGTATATAGAAAAACAGTAGTAGATGCAAATCTGGGCTCAGCAGCAGGTAGTGTCCAAGAACCTTATTAGAATTTAAAGGCTCCAAGACTTAATATATAAATAAATGGGTTATCAAGAAAATATTCCAAAACGTCTAGCCTAATCAGACAATTACATCTGACTAAACATTCTTATGAGAAAGTGTGGCCAATCTGGTGAAATTTTTTAAAAGTTAGTAAAAAAAACAACTAATTGGTCTCTTACTGGGATAGTTTAAAGTATTGTCAGCAAGTACAGCATGGAATCAGTTGGCTGCAAACTGGACAGGCAGCTATAAGTAGGGATTTCATTTTGTTATTGTAGAATCTTATAGAAAGCAAATTACAGAATAGCAGGTAATTGGTTTGTTAGCAGTTACAGACGGAATCTAGCTCTAAGTGGTTTTCATATAACTTTTGTACGCTATATTCTACCTACTATAATTTTCATTCATGTAGACCCATCCCCAAAGGTAATTTTATCTGATCCTCCACTCAAATCACACAGCTTTAACCACACTCTCTTCACAGATGTGGAAATTGGATTTTGAGATTGTTATTTTTGCTCTTTTTTACCCACCATCTTTGCTCCACAATATTGGGTCCACAAAACTACACATGCTCCATACTTGCAGACCAAACACTCTGTGCCAGGGAGAGAGAGCGGACTTAATCAAAGCTGAACTGAATAATGTCGCTGTGTGAAAGAGGCCTGATGCGGGTCGCCATCAGGTGATCCAGAAGTGGAACCCTGACAGGCTCCATCACCATGCAATGGCTGTGGCTGGGTGTAGCCATGGCAACAGGGTAAACCAAAGGAGGGAGAAGTGAGGAAGACGGGAGGTGATGTAGGGAAGGGAATAAACAGGGAGAGGAGGAGGCAGCTGATGCTGTTTGATGCTGCAGGCAACTCCAAACAGCCTTTTATCTGAGTCTGTCAGATTCCTGCTTCCAATCCACCAGGGAGGCTCAATCACCAACAGTCCCAACACCTCACTACCTGTACCAAGCTGTAATTAGCTTCAGTATGTGTGTGCTTTTGTGTGTCTATGTGGGCTTGTTTTTGCTATGAAGTGGGGACCATTTTTTTTACTATAGAGTATGTGGGGACCAACTGCTCCTCGTGAGAACAAAAACTTGTCTCAATGAGGACAACTGCCTGTTTTGGGGTTTTGGTTAGGTTTAGGGTTTTGGTTAGGTTTAGGGTTATGGTTATGTTTAGGTTGTGGAAATTCATGATAAATAAGTTAATGTCAATGTGTATGTGAGTGTGGGTGTGTGAGGAGGAGAAAACCCCAACAGCAGACTGCTCTACTGACTGTATTGAATAGTACTGTTTATTCTGTTTTTACAGATTTATCATTCATAATGGCATAGTGGAATAGAAATTGGTAATCCTGATATTTTGTTACTGATGACTCTTTGAACTTGTGTGCTCATATGTGATTGCTTGCCATTGTCAGAACCACAGAGCATAAGAAAGGATGAACCATCTAAAATTCCTTCAATCCTGATTTACAAAACATCCGTAAGTAAGGATTCATATGTAGGAAAAAAGGTCAAGATGAATCAGTTTAAGGTAAGGAGTTCATTTACATCCCACTATGAATATTACTAAATAAAACAAACCATAAATATGAAGATAAAGATGGAGCACATAAAACTAAATTAAACATCTCATAATGGAATTTACAAAAACAAAAGTAAGCTTTATTTATTCCTTCTTGCTCTTCAATAAGTAAAGGAGTTTCATGTTTCGTAACAAAGTTTCTAGATGCCAGTTTTGTTATTTACTGAAATGTAAATTATTTGATTTCTCGCATAACTTGTTTTCATTGTTAGATGTCAAACAAGGTCTTGCTAGTTGTTTTTTATCAGAGGGTTTATTTCATTGTGGCAGTTTTTTTATGCAAACACTGTAAAAGAGAATGTGGATAATAGCTCCTGTCCCAAACTCAAATCATAATAGTGCAACACAAAACATTTTTCCACAGCTGTGTGACTCCATTATCTGTTACTAGGAGATCAGCTGCCTGTCATATTTATAAATACAAACTATACATGAGACACATATATTAGAGCATACTTTAAAAGGGCTTAGCTTTGTATATGAGTGTGAATTAGAAGTGTGATGGGGCTAATTGGACATGACATCAAGGTCATCTTTAAGAATGGCCAAGCCGGCCTAGAGCCTGGTCAAATCTTCCATCTCAGTAATTCTTAAACCTGTTTTTATAAAAAATAACTGTATCAACATCAGTCCAAACTCATAAAGGTCTTAAAGGCCATAAATTGCCCTTTAAAAAACCCTATTGTTTTGGCTTGCAATGCATACCAGGACTATTTTCCAGTCTATGATGAGTATTGAGACTAGGGCTGGGCAATAGAGGAAAACCAAAAATCTCTATATTATTTTTCACAATACACAATATATCTCACAATATTGTGTTATTTTTTATTAAATATTTTGTTGAATGGCAAGTGGCCATTCGTGTGTTTTTTTTTTCATCTTACGAAAATGAATACACTGGACCTTTAATAAACAAGATTTCCGCAGCAGAAAAAGTACACCATGCAAAATTATTTTCTTATGTGTTTAACATTAAAAAAAAGATTTTATTTTTTTAATGTTTAAATACTGAATTTAGTATCAAGGGACCCACAATAGTCATAGGTATCAAAGTTTCAGTGAACCATTTTCATACGCTGGGAATTTTTAACAAATCAGATTTATAACACAAATAAAAAGGATAAAAAAATTCTGGATATAAAATCTCAACAAAATTCTTTTGAGGCATTTTTCTTAGAAAAAAAAAGAGAAACAGATCATTTTTACATTATTTTGACGTTCATTTAACGGGAAGTCAAATACAATCCTACCAAAATTGAGTAATAATCAGATTATACTCATTATAGAATAAGGACAGCCAAAGCACTGCAGCCTGGTTCAGTCCTTCAGTCTCGTTACTTTGATTTTATTTTTACTTCAAACTTTGTATGTCATACAGGTTGGCTTCAGCAAACAAATAACTGAGTATCGTCCGCTTCACATCAGATGTTTATTTGGTGTGTGGAGAGAGGATAACATACAGAGTTCACAACAAGGCTTCCAGTAGATGATTCTTAGGTGGTGATATAAACTTGTTGTGCTGCTACCTTTAATAAGTTTACCACACACTTTTCTTTGGAATTCTCCAACTACAAGATTATTAATTTGCTGCCGTTTCTCTTTGGTACTAGTTTGAGGTATTCCATCTAATTTCCTGCTCTCGCTCTGTTGACATATTTTATTAGCGCTTCAGGTCTCTGTGCGCATTCTCAACGCTTTTTTCAGACAGATTTTTCTGACAGATTTTTTTCAGGTAGGGACGAGGGAGTGATGCATTCGTTGCATGTAAGATAAACAAAACTCTCTGTGAATTACGTGTAGAAAGCTTAATACTTCAATGATAATTATTCTCGGTGGCTGATCCGTTTTAATCCGTCAGTTGAAAAACTCCTGATACATCCAGTATATTGGATACAGAGCCCAGCCCTAATTGACACTGTTACATCCGTCTCAATACTCAGCCCTGATACTCTAATACATTAAATAAATACATTTTAAAAGGGACTTATACTTCTTTTTGTTTGTAAGGATAATTAAATTTATATCTATATTTTTTCCAAAGTTATTTCTCATGTTCACTTTTACAATATAAGGTCTGTGGGTCAAATATGACTTCGAAATTGGCTCATGTGTTGATCAGATCATGATCAGATGTTAGCTACATCTGATCATGTCTTATTCACCTTCATCCTGTTAAACATTAGCAGACCTAATCTTAAGGGTTAGAAGTCTTGAGTCAAGTCACAGTTCTAAACTTTATTTCAAGTCCTAAACAAGACTTGTGTTCAATTATGTAATTTGCTCCAAATATTAATACTTTGAAGGGGTCTAAAATGCTAAGTTGACTTAGATGACCAAAAGACTTGTGTGCTGTTATAGATCAAAATACAGCATATGGTTGAGCTGATCTCAAAATCTGTCTGTTAATTATTTTTTTCCCCACATTATCAATCTGGGACTGTGACCACATGCCACCTCTTCAACAATCAGACCACCAGTTGCAGTGCTGAGTGCCCACATACATCATTTCCGACAAACAAACGAAGGCTAATTTTGTTTTGATTAATTATTTTCAGCCCCTTACCCCTTTTTATTATGGATAACCTGGATAATGCTAATTATATCTTATGCAAATTATCTTGTTTGTGTTGCATAGCAACATCACTGATGTAAGCAATATACTGATTTTCCTCTCGTGTAGGTAGAGAAAAACATCAGTGTAGTAAAGACTGAAGCTCACGAAAAAATTGTTCAACATTCCTGCATGTGTTTCTAGACTAGAACCTTCCATTAAAAACATGTATGGCTACTTACAGCTATTGTGACATTCTATGGATCCTACATGAGATTCGAAGAAGATGTCAGGCTTTATACTGGTTGAATGGATCTAACACGGAATCAATTAATTTACTAATAATGGTTTTCAGACCAGGTGCCACACTTATTGTATTAAGTCAAAAACATGGCAGAACAAAATATATTACATAACTTCAAAGAGGTACACTTTAAAAAGAAAAGGTCATTGTACCAATAATGGGGCACAATAACACCCCACCCAGTCCTGTGAACACAAGCAATGACTTTGACTTCATTTTCAAGCCAACACAGAAACGATCTAAAGCTCCTGAAGACACATACAGGTGAACTCAAATAGTTTATACCCCATGGCAGATATAGGTTTAGGTAAATTGTCTGAATAACAATAATATAACCAATTTGTAGCGGACCAGCGGAGTCCTGACTTAAACCTGATGGAGCTAAAGATGAGTGTGATGGTAAGGAGCCTCAACGGCTAGGAGGTGTTCCCCTAAGATAAAATATCCAAATAGCAGACAAACATGCTGAATTTGAGTAAATTTGATTTTTTGAGGAATAAATATTTTTCGATAAATTATTGAAAAGATTAGTATTTTTTTTCCCTGTTTAGTCTACTTTAGTAAAATTTAAAAAAACGTATTGCTTGAATGAAAATAATGACATTTTAAATTTGCCATGGCTATAAATACACATCAGTGGTACATTAGTCCTCAGAAGAGTGATGTTTATGACATAGCTCTAAGATTACTTGTATCGTATTCCGTCATTGACTTTTTTGTTTTGTAACAGTGTTTTGTGCTCTGCTTCACTTTGTTCATCCATGCTCAGGACATGCCTTAAACCTCTTTATGTAGAACAAAGTGCAATATAAGTTTGAATGATTCAAAGCACTGTTATCACCCATGCTAACAAATACCAGCATATGTATTTCACATACACACTATCCCCACCTTCCGCCCCCACCCCCCCAAAACTGGCAATCCTACTAATCCCTCTCCAGTTTGAGTAATCCCCGACAATCCAAGGCTAATCCTGGTTAATTCTGGGCACTCCTCAGCTGGGCTTCACCCTGAAACCACGGAGACAGGGTGGGGATTGGTTGGATCATGGCGATTGAGGGTGGGCGTGCCGATGATATACATAATTGTTCGAGCAGTTACCGGGAGTCAAGGAAAACAAGTACAGGCTTTGACCATCTTCAAACGGCGTCCGGGTTGACCCTCTTTCTATGTGTCACATCCTGGCCTCTCTGTTCTCACAGCTTTTAGAAGAAAACATGTTTTTTGTCTCACACTGGAGTTTGCTTGTTTTCATGTTCATCACTACTCTCTGTTCACGTTCCTCACTTGTTTTGAGATCCAGAGATAGCAGAGATAGAAGGGTCCTGCAAACATTCTTACAGATCAAAACAATAAATGTTAAAATCCTCACAGACGAGACAAAGAGGTTCAAGTTGTCTTTTTTTACAGGATCTACTGAGAAGTGATTAGTCTTTATTGAATAAGGTGTATCTATTGGGGCTCTTGGCTTAATTCTTCTTAGAGGCTATTGATCTTGATTCCAAATGAAACACTGAGGACACCTTGATCAAACTGCTCTTTAATCTGGACGGTAAAGAGGCTGAGTCCTCTTCACCACACATCTCAGACTGACTTATTACAATAGAACCGTTGTACACTATCACTATTAAAAACTTGCTTTGAACTTTGAACTTTATGCCCCAGCAGCAACGTCTTTACTCTATTGAATTTTGAACTAAAGTTGTCAAAATCATAAAGCGGATGGTAACTCCACAACCATGACTTTGATTACTCTGAGATAAATATTGTTGGTGTTTTTTTGTGTTATGCTTAGGGATACTGTCTACAGTCCAAGACTCATTTGTGTCAAAACCTGCTTTAACATTACAAGATGATGGTTTTTTTTAATGTCATGTACTTTGAGAAATACACCATTTCTCCTCATGTAAGAAAATTTACTACCAAAGAAATATAATGTAAGTCATTGTTGACATGTTTTGTCTTTTTATGAAATATATATGTCAATAGCAGGTTTCTCCTGTTGCTAGTGCTGAACGGTGCTATTGCTTATTTTGGCTGCATCATTGCGGTGATGCTGGTCATTTCCCCCCTTCACTGTTTCCTATCCTTGCTTCTTCCTTTTTTGGGGTTATAAAAAGGAGACACAGGTTCAAGGGCAATTTGTACAAGTATTTAAGCAGTTTAATGAAATTTGCTAACAGGTGGATTTTCATCCATCCTTTAAAACTAAAGATGTTGGCTTTGAAGTGTTCACGATCACCTCAAGGGTCGAGATTATTTGGAAAGAACACACAGACTGCTGCGTAGGGTAACCAAGATCAACCTTACTAATCTCTAGAGAAATATGCTGAAGTCAGTTCAAATTGTCAACTTTCTCTGTCATGTCCCCCCTATACCAAACATGAACAATCAGAAACTGCTTTGAGCAAAGAGAAGGCTTGATAAAATAATCTGTTTGGACTGCTTATAGTTCAATTAAAATCGGTAGGGCAAAGCTTTTCTAGCTGACAGTTTAAAAACAAGGTGATGTCTTTCTAATCCTACCAGCTTGACCAATTATGTCTACTGTCAAAAAAGCTACCTGGAAACCCACTTATGCTTTACATCTCTGTCAGAGGAACAGCAGTCTCAAAATGTGAAGAGGTTCTGCTTTTGGATAGGTTTTTAGGCTTGTTTAACTTTTCACAAGGGCAAAATCCCTCTTTACATCATCTAGGCAATATGAATGTGCCTTCTGCTTCATATTTGAAGGAGCCCACTTCTACTTTCTAACTCATTCCAAAAATACAATCAAAAAATTAAAAATGTGAAATTCCATGCAGCTCCTTATTAGATGTGGCTCAGCGCAATCTGAATGTTGTCGGGATTGTTCCGCTCTGCCATGTCGAGAACTAGTGAGACTAAGCAAAGCCCTTTTCTGCCTCTTGCTCAACCATTATTTATTAATCCATTTCACACAGCCAGGAGTCATTATGCACGGTCCTGTCAATGGGTATCTCTCTATGCCACGCATTTATTTGATAATAAGCAGGAGTGGGGGAGAAGATAAAAGCGCTGACTGCGTTCATTGTGGAGCACTTTCTGCTCGCGGGGAGACTTAAATGAGAGCATCCAGGCTCTGTGTGGGAATGGGTCTCGTCTGCGAAGCCTGTCTGGAGGCAATTGATGGAAATTAGTCAACGTTAAAGATTCACTTCCTGTGACTGATGTCACAGCTAGTGCTTGTCTCTTTGAAGAGAAAGAAAGAAGCAGGAGGCTGAGGGATAAATGGGTTTGAGGAAGGTGCGAGCATGAGGAGTTCGGGTGGGGGCTAAGCTGGGAAAACGGATTTCTTTCTTATGGTAGATTGCAGGAAAAATAATAGCAAAAAACATCTAGAGGAATGCAAGTGTAGCTTGGAAAGCCAGGGGGACACAGGAATAAAGCTTTGTATAAAGCTAGCACAGAGACAGATTAATTAGAATAAATGCCTTTAGAAGGTGTTCAGTAGCTGTCCAATCAGTACATTACTCGCCATGCAGCTCACATACTGTTGCTCAATAAACACAAAAACAATGGAAATGGAAGAAAAAAGGTTTTAAAATATTTTACAAATAGAAATCATGTAAGTATGGGTATGTGAGTCACTATTCGTTAAAACTGTCTTTCTGCAAGTTACTTGGATTTCAAGATTCAGTTTATTTATACAGCGGCAATTTAAAATACATGTCATCTCAAGGCACTTTACCAGAAAATCATTTCATTCCAATCATAAATACATCATAAACAAATCAGTTAAACCAACTTCTACTGGAAGTCTTGAGCAGCTAAAAGTCAGTCAGACAGAACAGATAAATCTGTGAACATCAAGTCTTACAAAAGATTATCTGTTGGACTTTGACTAGGCTGTTTTAGGATGTGGATATGCTTTGATCTAAGCCATAGCATTGCAGCTCTGGCTGGAAATATTGGTTGTCCAGTTCCTGTGTTTCATTTAGGAGAAGATATGTTCAGGGTAATTTGTGGTATATGTGTAGAATGTAAGTCAAAAGTTACATTTTAATGTTATTTAAATGATTATATCAATGTCTTTCATCTATTGGCTGTGGATACTGAGCTTCCAACAGGATCTCCTCTAAATACCAGCTTTCTTCTTGCCAGCCTTTTACAGAGGCCAGATCTATACATTTATTTGACTTTTGGTTAGGATTTCCAACCTAAACTGGGAGTACTAGCAGCTCCCCCATGGTTTCCATTATTACCTGCCTGCTTCTCAAACAAGTGTTCTCTTTGCCCATCATGTCATTTATGTCTTAGTTTATGACATTTATGTCTTAGTTCTGCAGTTGCACTATCCTCTTTTCATACTCAAATGACGGATTAAACAGGACACAGTTAGATGTTTTAGACCCTAACCGTGATTTAAACTTCTCTGCAACTTTCGTCCTGATGTTTTCCTTGTTCTTCATGATCCTGTTTCTTCTCTGATGTTCTCTAACAAATCACAGTAAATCTAATACACCCAACTTATAACAGACATTTCTACTCATACTTAAAATGAATTTTAAGCTTTAATTTTAATGAAGGTGTATCAGAGTAAAGGGGTGTTGAAACAAATGATGGTTTAATTTCAACACTTTGGGTTGACACCTTACAGTATGTGAAAAAGTTGAAGGGGTGAGAATACTTTCCAATACTTTACCAAACCTTGGTAAAAATGATAACACAATTTTAATGGTATATTAGACCAACTGATTTTTCCTTGAACCTGAGGGTCGAGTAGTGCTTAGATCTCTTCTCAGTGTTTAAGTACCAGCAGCAAGTTCCTCTTACAGCTGCAGGAGTTTGACAATTCGATCAGAGTTCACATCTACGTCAGTTATACTAAGGCTGCCTCCAAATAACTTCACCATTCTCCTCAAAGAACAGCTGAGGGACTACAACCAGCTCTTAGGCGACAGAAGGCCTTTTATTCTCCAGAACTCCCCGTGGTACTTTGGTTGGGGGGCGCGGGGGGGGGCTGCAGGCAGGGAAACAAGCAACACAGGGAGTAAAAAGACAAGTGGGGAAAGGAAGAAAGCAAAGCACTGTTAGGGGTTAACCTGAGAAAAGGTAGCTCATAAAAGAGCCTGAGGGACCACGGATGGACGGCAAGCCCAATTCCCAGTGAAGAAGCTTCTAATTGGAGCTGCCGGCCAGCTGAAGCAGGCTCTCCCTGTGCGGACGGATATAAGGAGCTGAGCCAGAGCCGGAGAGCCCGGGGGCAAAAAAGAGGGCAAATAAAAATAGAGCACAGAGATTAACGAGAAAATCCCCCCTGCGTGCCCACAGCTCTAGTTGGTTCTGGGAAGCTTCATGAAACCGCAGTGGACATGCATAGAACTTACTGTATTTTGGTCTTCATAGCATGAGAAACACCAGGACAGTAAAGGAAACAACCAATATATATAAAGCCTCTTTTTTACCCTTCTGGTCAAATTATTTTTTTTTAAATGGCACAAGTAGTAAAAAAGGGCTTTACAGACAAATAAAATAAGGTTTGAGAAGGTCTGACGAACAGAAAAAAGAAAACCTCAACATGGGCCTCTGTGGTTAACGGTGTTACAAACTTATATCTTGTAAACTGCGATGAACTTTTTTCAACCCTCTTCTGCTAAATGCATAAATGTATTTGTAAATGTTATAAACTGTATAACTCAAACTGATTGGACTGTGACCAATCAGATGAAAGATTGTTTTACAAAACCCACAGGAAATTAACCTTGTCCTCTTAACTGTCTCACTAACTTTCTTCTTTATATATATTTGTTATTTTACATTTATCTAAATATAATATATATATAACTTTTAGATCAGAAACTTTTTAAATGCTATTCAGTAAATATTCAACGTTGACTAAATCATAAAAACTCTTGGTAATATTTCTCTAACAAAGCAGTTTAAATGTGTTTATCTCTTTAAATTTAGATTTTTTGGTATTTTTGTTATAAACCTGAATACAGCTGAAGAATTAAGATAAAATTTTGTACACATTTAGAGTCTATATATAATTTTTACAATGCTATTTCGACGTTTTGGGTAACGGTTTCTGTCATTTCAGTTTATATTAAGTCTCGGCTTAAAAATCTTTGAGACTGTAAAGTTTTGCTTGGTCAAATCCTAGACTGATAAACCAACGCCTATTAACAGACTTATCACTGACTTAGTTTTAAACAACTTCTACATTTTGCTTTACTAACATGTATTTCAGTCTCCTGGGAGAACCAGAGACACTGCAGTTTAAATGCTAAATGTATTTGTAAAGCTATAAATTAGTCCAGGCATCATCTTTAACAATAAGGAAGACGAAAAGAAGAAAGAAAAGAAATTTTAAAAAAACTCCAAAATTTTAAAATTCTATGAAACTTTTCCACCTCCTTCTTTCATCCTATAAACTATGAATATGTACGTTCACCAGACTGATGTTAAACTAAGTGTGATAGGATCATATTGAAAGTAAAATTAAAACCCCATATGTCTAGTAGTTAGAGAGTCATACTTTTCCTTAAAATCAGGCAACCGCATACAACAAATTGGGAAACAGTGATGAAGTAGAAAAAATATTTATAAATACAAGAAAATGGCATTAAAAGCATTTTTTTTTAAATACTTAGCATTCTAAGAAGAAAATATGCTTTTACATTGTCTAAATGGTTAATAGAGTTCTAAAAGATCCCAGTTTGTTAATCTAAATGACAAATCATCTCCGCATTGTAAGGTTGCTTGTGGAGTACCACAGGGTTCTGTACTTGGCCCAATTCTATTTACTATATACATGCTCCCTATTGGTAAGATCATCAGACAGCATGGTGTTAATTTCCACTGTTATGCTGATGATACACAACTGTATTTATCTATAAATCCTGATGAATCCAGTCAGTCTGGTAGAGTACAGGCATGTCTAGATGACATAAAAATGTGGATGACTTTAAACTTTCTGCTCTTGAACTCTGTAAAGACAGAAGTTGTTATCTTTGGACCAGAACCTCTAAAAAAGAAATTGCTTAGTCAGCCACTTGACCTGGATAGAATCAGGTTGGCATCTGGTGACAATGTAAAGAACCTTGGTGTTATTTTTGATCAGGAAATTCAAGTCTGTCAAGTCTCATATAAAAAAGTTTTGAAGATTTCCTTCTTTCATCTTAGGAATATAGCAAAAATGAGAAATATTCTCTCTAGGACAGATGCTGAAAAGATAGTCCATGCATTTGTTACTTCAAGGCTGGACTATTGTAACTCTTTATTAGCAGGAAGTTCACAAAATGCAATTAAAAGTCTACACTTGGTCCAAAATGCTGCAGCAAGAGTTCTGATGAAACTTAAAAGAGAGATCCTAGCTCCCCAATTTTAGCTTCCCTTCATTGGCTTCCTGTCAAACTTAGAATAGATTTTAAGATTCTTCTTTTGAAATATAAAGCCCTCACTAATAAAGCTCCATCGTATATCAGAGATCTGATTACTCTTTATGTCCCTATCAGAGCACTTCGCTGTCAGACTGCAGGTTTACTGGTGGGTCGTAGAATCTCTAAAAGCACAATGGGAGGTAGATCTTTCAGTTATCAGGCTCCTCTCCTGTGGAACCAGCTTCCAGCTTTAGTCCGTGAGGCAGACACCCTGTCTAGTTTGAAATCTAGGCTTAAAACCTTCCTGTTTCATAAAGTTTATAGTTTGGAAGAGGTAGAGAAGACAGCCTAATCCAGTTGGGGAGGAACTCAGTCTTGACAGACGGTTCTCCTTTGCTCTACCTACTTCATGTCTCACTCTACAGGGTTAAGTTATTTAAATTTTTCTATAGTTATGCTGCTATAGGCTTAGACTGCTGGAGGTCTCTCTTTGCTACTTTCTTCCTTTGTCCAATCTACTTAGTTACCGTTATTTCAACCTTGTTAACCTTTTGTTTTCTCTTAGTGTTCTTCTCTCCATAGAAACCACACCTGGGCTGGCGTTCTGTTAGCTGAGACAGCTTCTTGGATGAGAACATGGGCTGAGATGCTACCAGTGACACTCTACAACTGCTGCTATAAACTGTATTATTTCAGTATCCTGTGCTTCTAATTTAGCTTTCTGTCTTTTCAAACCCCCAGTCAGTCGTGGCAGATGGCTGCTTGTACTGAGCCTGGTTCTGCTGGAGGTTTCTTCCTGTTAAAGGGGAGTTTTTCCTCTCCACTGTCGCTACATGCATGCTCAGTATGAGGGATTGCTGTAAAGTCAACGACAACACAAGCCA
>JAVLVB010000185.1:667476-678533 GCA_032876305.1 Orestias chungarensis
ATTTTTCAAATTGATTGTAATGATGTATCTTGTATTTTAATTGATTTTCATTGAGGTGCCTTGAGACGACATCTGTTGTAAATTGGCGCTATATAAATAAACCGATTCTTGATTCTTGATTCTTAAACTAAATTTGCAAGTTCAATTGTGGTGGATTTTAAGACGTCTAAAATCAGTTTGTAAAGTTTTTTAAAGATTGAATATAGAGAACAAACATGTTAGTCTGAAAGACAACCTAAGACCTTTTAATATTGTTATACAACTATTACTACTTTTTTTATTCGGTCTGCACTGAATTTTGCTCTGAAATTATAATTTTTGTAAATCTAGTATAGCAGCGATCCTAATTTCCAAGCAGACTTGTTCCACACAGCACTATTGTGAAAAAGAGGGAATGGAGTAGTATCTGGATAAAAAAGACATAAAAATAGCATCATAAAAATACTCTTTTTTTCTTTGACCAGGCCTCACCAGGCCTGCTACTGCTTTGTATGAAAGACATTGAACTTCTTATTCAAGTGCTGTTTTTTTACTTTTTTTGCATATAATATCCGAAGGGTCAATAGATCACTTTACTCAAAGTGAAGAAAACTTATTGTTTCAAATGTATTTTAGTGATTTCAATATTAAAACAACTACACACCAGTGAGAGAAAAAAAACAAGTGTGGAGGCCAATGTATTACATTTTAGAAAAACTAAACACTAAACATTTTGGTTATTTAGAGAGCGATTTTTCTGTAAAACAGTGAGAGATTAAATTAAAAAATGAGACTCACACCATGTTTCACAGTTGGTGACCCAAGGGTAACTTTTATTTATGATCCTGGGACCTGTACAATTTTTTTTATTTATTTAACCTTTATTATACCGGGAAGCAGGGATGTTACTAGGTGTGAGAGACAGGGGTGGCTTAGGCCCAGAAGCAGGTAAGACAAATTTTCAGAGCACCTACTAAGGCTTTGTCAATCAACTGATAATTAAGAGCATCACACCTTGGGGACAGAATTGCCACGATTTCTATTCTATTTAAAAATAGCTTTTGTTATTTAATTGCTTGAGTAAGCTGCTTCAACAGCTAAAATATAAATAAAAAACGATGGTAGGTGCAATCCTGCACAAACTGAAGAGAGCAAGTGCTTCTCAACTCATCATACAGAAGACTATGTTCACTAACCACCAGACTCACCAACATCTTCATAAACCAGGTCATCAGGATGGGGAACCACCCCGTCCCTCTTTCACCTTTGCCATCAGGAAACTCAAAGTCTATGCTGTCATTAAGCCAGGAATCTTCCCTTCTCTCCTCTTGGTGCAATGTAGCACGAAGAGTTTTCATATTCATAATCATTTTGATGAAGCAACGTGTCATTAAATTAGGTGGGTTTTTGTATTTTTTGTGTATTTCAATTATTTGTTTCTCTTTATGTGAACATATATATACATGTGTTTACTTATTTTTTCTCTGTCAATTATTCCTATAAGTTGTTATATACATAATTTAATTCACATTTATAATTGAGGGAATTAATAAAAAAATGAAATGAACTGTGACTGGAATTGCTTGGTGTCTGGCCTCTAAGACTGACCCAGCTTGGGTTTCCCACCTGAATAAAAGCTCCTACTAGTTTAGTTCTTCAGGTTACTGTGGTACAAAAACCACAATAAGCTGTTGACCATTGACTCGTGTCCAGTGATTTACTGCATTTGTGTTTAGGAAAAAATATATATATATATATAAATAATTTTAAAAATCGCCAAAAGATTATAGGGTGGCTATGATGTATTTTTGGGTGGCTCTAGCCATCTATAATGGGGCTCTTAACGTTGATACCGGGAAGTACAAAATGTTAACGCACAATGAGCCTCAAGAAAAACAAGAACAGGGTCCAGTAATTTACAGTAGTTTTAAGAGGGTTTCTAAATTATTCTCTTTCTGTAGATTATTCCATCTCCAAGGTGCTGAATATGAAACATTTTTCCCAATTCGGTTGCAATTCGTGGCACATTAAAAAGCAACCCCTTTGAGGAGCCTAGCTGGTAGGTACCAAAGCAAACATAGAGAGGAGGTTACAGAGGTTGAGAGGAAGTTAGTCAAGCATAGCTTTAGAGATAAAGACGTACCAGTGCTGCTGTCTATGAATGATGGGTGAGGGACTTTGCATTTGTAATGAATCGTAATGATGCAATCATAATGTCATTTATCCATACACTGAATTAACATGATTCAAGATTGATGATGCAGCATGCATGTACGATATATCTCCAGAATCAATTATAGACAAAAAGTAGCTTCTACAAGTATCTTTTTAGCACTAAAAGTAAAGCAAGATATGTTTCAGAAATAAAAGCCAAACCTGACTTTAAGTTTCTTCACTAAAGCAGTAATATGTACATCAGCTTTTTATTTATCCATATCCTCAAGTACTTGTATGAAGACACTCTCAATTGATTTCCTATCTAAGGACAAGAGGCCACAGAGCTTTTGAAAAGACCATAAACTTTGTTTTCTGTGTATTTAACCAGTTTTAGACTCAGTAATATGTTTTGCAATGCCTGAAATGCAGCCTGAAGTTCCGGTGCTGCAGCTAAAATGGTCGAAGTCTGGGTGAAAACCATCAGCGTATAGGTAGAGCTTGGCTTGAACATCTTTAGCTAAATCATGTATAAGATTGAAAAGAATTAGTTCTAAAATCTATCCTTGTGTTATCTCAAGAAAGTCTACAATAGGCATAAACACATTCAATACGATCTGCAAGATCATTTAAGAACCATGCAACAGCCTTCTCACTTGAACCAACTGAACTTAATTAGGTCATTAACAACTCATGATCAACCGAGTCAAACGCCGTAGAAAGATCAACAAATAATGCAGCACAGTGTTGCTCTTATCTAAGCCCCGATAATAGAATCAGTCACGAATGTAGCAGCATTGATAGTGCTATGGCCACTTCTAAATCCTGACTGAAATGTATTAAGAATGTTTTTGTCAGCTAAACAATGTTTTGATTGTACATTCACAAGTGATTTCCAGATGTAGAATGAGTTGCCCAGCGAAACAGCAAACATCACTGTTGCCTTGCAGCAAGGAGTCTCTCTCTATGGAGTTTACATTTTTCTCCCTGTGCCTTGGCTCTTTCCAAGTTCTATGCTTTTCTCCCATAGTCCAAAAGCACAACTATTATGTTAATTAGTCACCGAATTGCCTTTTGGTATCAGTGTGTGAGCATGTTTGTTCTGCGTGTCTCTCTATCGCCCTGTGATGGACTGGAGATTTGTCCAGCGTGTAGCCTGCTGGAAATAGGCAGCGTTAACCAACACAATGAGTAAAGAGTATGATAGGAGCTCAGTAACAATGATTTGAGAGCATAATCTGAACAAGTACAGGTCGACTTTTAGTATCTGTGTTTCAGCAGCAGGGGTTTACAGGCAGAACAGGCACAATGACTTTAAAAGCATAGTTAACCTAATGTACTGTACCTTTCATGTTATTACTCAGACATCTTGCAGCTGTTTTGCGAGACAACACTTCCAATAAAACCTAATGAGTGCTATATGTCTTCTTAATTATAGTAAAGGAGTAAATGGGTCTATTGTTTCCACCTTTGACTTATAAGGAGAGTTGCCTCCTCAGCTGTGATTTTTACCCACCCCACCCCTGTGGGAGTTTTCACACACCAGGTGTAGCATCGTGACACCTCTGGGAGCTGAACCAGGAACCGATAAACAGGCCTGATCACACCTGCCATCAGGTCTCAGGAGAGCGCCTCCTATCTCAACAGTCATCTGTCACATGGGCGCTTACCGGAAGCTGTGCAGCGATGCCAACAACTGTAATAATCCACCATCAAACGCTAATCACTGCTGAAACACAATTTTTGACACTGAAGAAGCACCCTATTGGATCTGTAGATAGTTTTTTTATTTTATTATATTTCATTTTTGAATAAACTGTGTCCCTTTTGCATTTTACTGTGCCATTTATTCTCCATTCATGATCATTTAGTTAAATGCAATACCTTGCCGATATGATTTTTGTCAACCCTATTTTTTTTAAGTAACTTCAAAATGTTATTTGTTATTGATTTTTATGAGTTATAAATCTACCCATTTATATATATGAAATAGAACAAAACCTTTCTTTCTACTGTGTTGAAGCAATCTACTTCAACACAGCACTGTGAGCAGAAATGTTTAACAAAATCCATGTTATTGTGAGGTTTTTTTTACAATCACCTCTGCAGATAATACATTTAATGAACTTAAAATAATAAACAGTTATCAATTTTGTGTTTTGTACAGTAAGTAGGAGTTAACAATGGGATTCATAAAGAGACATTCTAATTCTAAGGCAATATTTTAACAAAAAAACCTTTTATTGGACACAAGGCAAGCTAAAAATCGACATATTTCAGACAGATTAGAGTGAAAAAATAAAAACCTAAACTAATTCGTCTACCTATCAAATATACTAGCATTCTCCTTTTTAGGAGCAACTTCAGTGGTTTACAAATAGAACACTGCAGCATTGAATGGAACACAGACCCCTGAAGGAAAAATGCGTGGACCCCAGTTTTGGGATTCAGTATTATTCAGCTTTAAGTGATCCTGAAAAGGCACTTCATTATGAACATGGTTGTTCCAGACTTTTCACTGAATATTCATAAAGAAATAGAGGTACTGTTGAATATTCATTAGTTTGGGACCTTTGCTTCTTGGCAGCTTCTTGAAAACAGTATAAAAGTACCTTAGGATCTAGTGCTCTTACAAAGAACATCACACTGAATAGTACCTTCTGGAATAGTATGCAAATTATCCTGTTTTTGTTTATGAGGAGAAACCCTTTTGGACCACTAAACGTGTCATTACCGGTCCTTCCAAAGACTTATTTTGTTTGCAATGGGTGAATATGAAATAATAGATTTTTATTGTCTCTGCGTGGGACAATTTACAATTAGACCACTTTAAGGACATCGCCACTGGCAGACTCATAGATTTCTCTAATTACCATGACATCTGTTCATAGCAATCATAACTGGATTCAAAGAATGTGCATCTTGTATACAATCTAAAAAAAACAAGACATGAATTGAATGATAGGAGTAGGACTGTTCAGGGGAAACACAAGCCCCCAAATAATTACTGACAAACTAACGTGCATCACTTATATGCATTACTGCACTAAATTGAAACTTTACATATTCTTTATTTATAGCCAAACTTACTGAAAAACAGGAAATGAGACTTTTGCATGAAATGCTTTGCATTTTCACACGTCTTTGTCTTTTACATATTTTGTTGCAATACATACTTGAGACTGAGCCAGAAGGATAATTACTATAAACATATGCCTCATAGTGAGAATTCATTTTCCACAGCCTCTTTAGTTCTTCTTTTAGGTTCTTGGTATTTCTTAGGCTTCTCAAATTTATATATATTGCATATTTTATTTTTACCCCTCCAACAATGTCTGTACATCATTATTCTAACATTGTTAGTTCATCAGTCTGGATCTGGAAGTCCTGCAGGACTTTTATTCCATCAACACTGTCAGTTGCGTCTCCCACTTCAACTGGGGGATGTCTACCTGGCTCGGATGTTCCTGCACACTCTTCCAACAGCTGGCGGCATTCCATGCATGATTCACCTGCCAACATCTTATATCCTGTTTTATGTGCTGGACAGTTTCAGGGGCATCTTTGAAAACCATGAATCTTAGGTTTTATCTGGTGTGATACCAAACTTTAACCTCTATTACACTCGCTGAGTACTCTCCAGCACATTCTCATGTGTTCATTTGAAGGACACTCAAAACCAGTAACCTTTGCACATTGATGACCATACATGGCATGAAGGAAGAAATGGGTGAGAGACAATCAGGACACAAAACCAATAGTTGTGAAACAAGATAGAGTGCACAAAGTTACAGGAAGTAAAGTTTGTAAGATCAAAGATGGTTTAAACAATTAAATCCCAGCAGCATGTCCTTAAATCAATTAATGTTAACAGCAATGGCTGTGGCTGTAATAAGCCTGAAGCTTCTTAAGTAATGTTACCTATCAGCCTTTGTTATGTATCCTTTTAAGAGAACACATAACCATAGATGTTCTGATATTAATTAGTTTTATTCCAGAACAGGTTCACATACTAACTTAAAACCCAATGACAAGTAATCATGACAAGGACATGTCTTTGCAAAGAAAGTTGGAGTCTGATTTTTAAGTTGACATAGCCACACACTGACAGCAAGCTTAGCCATCACACATCTCCAGCTTCCCCAGCATGGCACGCTGGGACGGCTCATTACTACAATGCCAAGCAACTGGTTGCTAAGGAGACCTGAGGGAGAAGGAGGGTCGTGGTTGCTATAGCAGCAGCCCTGCATCCTTCCAACTGTCTTTCCCCATGAGACCTGACCATCGTAGACGGATAGAATGGGAGACAGGGAGTGAAAGTGAGGGCAGAATAGAAGAGGAGAAAGGCTATACGCCGTCACGGTGGTGAAGATGCCAAAAGAGAAGGACTTGTAAAGATGCCTACGATGTAGTCAGAAAGCTGGAGAAACACAGACACTCACTAAATCGCAGAGGGAAAATTGATGGGGCGAGACAGAGAATAGTGGGACCTTGAGGAATGACCCCCATCTTTCTTTTAAATCTGTCCATGTGCATGCAGCAGACTCCCTACTGCTACAAATAAAAAGCTGCTGGAAAAACCTTAACTGCATTCAAACACTGACAAATACAATAGAAATAAAACCTTGAGAGGCTACCTCGTTTCTTATTCTAAACTGTTATGCATGGCCAAGAAGTAACTGCCCGCTTCCCAGGTCTTAGTACAGTTTTGAGCAACCTTTATAGGAGAGACTTGGAAGCCCATCCCTCATGGAAAGAAATCTGCTATTGAGCAAAGAGATGGGAGAGGAATGACAAGCGATTACACTGATTGGGAACCAAAGAAAAAAGGCAAGGAGGAGGTCAAATAAAGCGAGAAAAGGGAGAAGTAGTCCTGAGTGTAAAATTGAAATAAGGGTTTTGGATTTGCTTTTCAAGGACGTAATTCCATCTGTTTTTGTCAGTGTGTCACAAACTCCATCCCTAGTTTCATTCATTATTATGCCTCTTATCTTTGTTTTTTATTTATTTATTTATTTATTTATTTGGGAGGGGGGGTTGCCCTTTAATCTACTTAATATTAATTACTTAATATTAATATTTAATTACTTAACTACTCTTTCACATGTTCAGGATCATAGCAATAGCGAACTCTCACCATTCACAGGCAGTGAATGTATTTCTAGTCACAAATGTGAAATGATTGTTTTGGCCTAAAGTTTTAGACTCAGAGTTTATTCAGATGAACTTTTAGATTAAATCCACTAATCATAAATCAATACATATACCAGCTTTTCATTTTGTCCCTGCCCAGTCAGGCATCATCATATACTTTTCCAGACAGATCCTTTATTATTGAGGAACCACAATGTTTGATCCTGATAACAATCCTCTCATTACAACTACCTCCAGGTAATTGTGATGAGAAATAATTCCAGACAAACTTGAGTATAGGCTTTCAGTCTGTAGCAAAAAATCCACATCAACTTGACACATTTTAAAATGTCTGTATTGTGTTTTATGTGTTCCCTAAAGGGAAAAAAAGCAGCCCTGTAGTTTTCTGCAAACCATCCCTCATTTCTGTCTCTGAGATAAACTGGCAACCTGTTCAGGATTCAACCTGACTGCTACATATGTGCACAAAGATGAATATGCATGCATGCATGCATGGATGGATGGATGGATGGATGGATGGATGGATGGATGGATGGATGGATGGATGGATGGATGGATGGATGGATGGATGGATGGATGGATGGATGGATCTACAAAGTGACACACATAAAGCAAGAAAAAAAACCACAGGGACTGAGTGTGATTTTTCTTTAAGAGCTCCTTAACACTTTTTAAGACCCTGCAGGTGTGTAAATAAAATCCTCTAGGAGATGGTCGGTCTTTCCAGACTCCAAGTTCTTTAGCAACATATTAGGAAAGCAGTGGGCTCAATATGTGTGTTTTAAAGTTAAGAGTTTTTTGTTGGTCTTGTTCTGACACAAAACCTCCATATATATATTGTGCATGTTTAATTTCATGATGACAGCATGTCAACCAGTGAAGGTAAAGAAAAAGGAAACTTGTCTTAAAAGTACATATATTTAAATATGTATCTTTTTGAAGTTTATTTGTAATCTGGCTCATTAACACTCCTTTAACCAAAAAAGAATGATGTACAAGAGTGATCTTATGAGTAGATAAATCCAATCTATGCAAAGACTTGAACAAAATTGATGTTCTCAGTTGATTTTTATCCAATCTGACTTGCTTGAGCTACTTAGGAAAATAAAAATGGGACAAATTCAGTCTTAGATGTTCAAACCTAGCAATATATACCCTCAAGGACCTGCAGCCTAAACTGCACAGAAGCATGGTTCTGCACACTCATATTTTCCTCATAATTATACATTACTAGAATCATACCTGAGTAGGGTTGACAGTGCCTATGAAAGGTTTCCACCCCTTGGATACATTACCCTTTTTATTGCTTTTACAAATTAGCCATTATAAACATACTTTTGACCCAAAAAACAACAACAACAAACTATGATGACAATGAAGAAAATTGTTGACTAAACGTAACTAAATCAAAATTAGTCCATTAGAAAGCATTAGTAGTCTGACAATGACTGTATAAGGGAGCCTGTAAGTGGTGTCTTAAGTGATTGTAGTTATAGAAATCTGTGTCTGTAAGGTCCATTCAGTAGGGATGTCCCAATCCAGCTTTTTGCTTTTGACATGATACCAATATTGACCTCTTCATTACTGTCCAATACTAATATTGACCTGATACGATATTGGCCCTGAGTCAGACATGCATACATGTTAATTTTGTACTTAAATGTAAATTCCAACCCAATCAAAGAAAGGGTTATTTGGATGTGTAAGTCAAGCCATGGAGTCAAATACATTTCTGAAGTATTGAACGTCTCCTGGATGTCCGTTATATCCGTCATGAAGAACTTTACAGAATAAGGCACATTTGTAAATCTACCTACATCAGGGCATTCTCACAAACTGAGTGAGGATTCAAGACGGAGACTAATGAGAGACGATAGCAGGAAACCTATGACTACATTTAGTTACAAGCTTCACCATCTGAAATGGGAAAGACTCTGAGGACAACTGTTGCATGGGTTCTTCGCCTGTGTCAGCTGCATTTAACTGTGGCAATGAGACAGTGTTAAAGAAAACTCATGTCAAATTCTCTAATAGAGTTTACTAAAAGGCATGAGGGAGACTCCATGAGCAAATGGAAGGAAGTTATTTTGTCTTCTTTTGGCCATCAGACAAGATGCTGTGTTTGGCTGTCACCACAAACACTCCACCCCAACTTTAAAGCATGGTGCTGGGAGCATCATGATGTGGGGATGCTTCTCAGCAGCATACCTTGGAATGCTTGTAAAGGTAGAATTTAAAATGAATCCAGCAAAATATGAGAAAATGGTACTGGACAATTTACCTGCAAGAGAACTACAGAGAACGTTTATTTAATACTACAACAATATAAGCTTGCAGCTAAAGCTACACATAAATAGTTTGAAGACAGCAAGCGGAGGGTTTTAAAGTGGCCCAGTCAAAGCTCAGACCTCAATCACATTGACAGTATGTAAAAAGGGACTGTTCACAGCCAATCCTTACTAACTGACAGAGATGTTTAGCAGGAAGAATGGATAAAGTTTAGGTGTCCAGATGTGAGAGCTTAATTAAGACCTCTCAACACCAAATCTCTGCTGTGTTTGCAGCAAAAGCTGGATCTCATAAAGCTGAATCTGTCTAGATAGGTGAATATTTATGGACTCATTTTATGTTAGATATCTTATTTGTCATTTCGCAGAAACTGAAAAACCCAAGAGGGCAGAATACATTGAAGACCCAATGATCTGGAGTCAGGTTTGGGTGCAATAGGGGTTAATTGTGTGTTTGAGGCACTGACACACACTGACAGAGCAGAACCAGCATCCTCTCTGTCCCTTTTCTGTTTTAACTGTCCTCTTTATTTCTCCGTCCCTTTCTCTCTCAATGTCTCTCACTCTCTAGGTCTGTTTGTCACAGTGAAAGAATGAGGCGTCTGTCTCTTTGTCACAGACGTAGGAACTCGTCGCCTTTATGTTATTCTTTTCTTTTTCTTCCCCTCACACACTCACACACACACAGGTTTAAAGACTTATTCATGCATGGGTTTGTTTTGGGGGCAGAACTCCTGTCTGCCAGTCTGACAGACACCCTGTGAACCTCGAGACTCCCCCCTCCCCATCTTTGTCTGCGCACACACCCTCTCACACACACTCATCACCCATCCTCCACCTTCACACCTCCTGAGTCCCTCCTAGCCTCGGCATGCCAACCAGGGTGCTCTTCCAACAACTGGAGTTGAATCAGGGTTCTCCTCTGCTGTCCTCCTCTGTTCATCTCCTCATTTGCTAAATCCTCATAGCCTTTTCCTCTCGCTCTTTCTGACTCCAATAGGAAGATGGGGAAGGTATGCCCACATTTCCCAAAACAAAGACAGCCCAATTAAGTCAGTCTAAGTTAGGGTTTGTGTGACAGAGAGGGATCGGAAGCAGGGAAGCTGAAGAGAAAATGCAGTAGCAGAGGAGCAAAGTGAGGAGAGGGGAAAAGAAAGACACTGAAACAAACAGGGAGGAGAGAGGGTAAGACAGAAGAGGTGGAAAACAGACGAGCTCAAGTCACTTTGTAGCGGAAGCGGGTTGATTTCGTTTTTAGCTCCTCAATGGGAGACTATGAAATATTAATAACTGCTCCAGCCGTATACTTCAGAGGCCTATGGTAAAACTTACAGTCTAATGAGACGCCGCTCATGAATTGTAAATTGGAATGCTGGAGTGTGTGTGTGTGTGTGTGTGTGTGTGTGTGTGTGTGTGTGTGTGTGTGTGTGTGTGTGTGTGTGTGTGTGTGTGTGTGTGTGTGTGTGTGTGTGTGTGTGTGTG